>CM035423.1:77225749-77493249 GCA_020310875.1 Ceratopteris richardii | reverse complement strand
AGGAGAGAATGGCATGTCCTTGCACTCAGTGCAAATATGAAATTTATTGGAAATGATGGATTTATACTGCACATGTTAGAGAGTATGGATCCTTTAATAAAATTCGACTAGAAAACCTAAGCTACCATTCACATGGTCTCCCAGGTGAGCAGATGGATGTAGATGACATTGCACGGTAACCTCTCATGGACAAAAGAGAACAAAAAAGGAGTTAGACGTACAAGCAAGTACTAATAGCATTACACGGAATGAACATATGGAAGAAATTCCCGAAGCATTTTATGAGATGGACGAAGATCATGATGGAAGAGAAGATGTCGAGAGTTTCATGGACACAACAAAATTTCCACGATCAAAAGTCGATGAAGAATATGAAAACATGGAAAGACTAACTCGTTTACTACTTTACAATGGAGCAAAGATATCTGTACTATATGCGTCACTTGTGATGCTCAATCTGCAATCCATTTATGGATGGTCAGATAGTAGTGTCACTGAATTGTTCAGGTAAGTGGATTTGAAATAAACTTTCATTGTTGTATCAAAATAAATTTATGTACTAATATCGTTCTAATAGCTTATTAGAGGCTTCTTAAAGATCAATTTTTGCCAAACTGCAAGGACATGTCTCCAACATGTGGAGATGCAAAAAAGCTTTTATAGTCCATTGGAATGGATTACAGTAAGATTTATGCTTGTCCGAATGATTGCATCCTCTTTCGGAACGAGTATGAGCATCTCCACGTATGTCCAAAGTATGGAGCAAATAGATTTAGAGAAGACCTTGTAGGCAAAGCAATCCCCACAAAGCTTCTTCGCCACTTTCCTATCATTCCATGAATTAAGAACATGTTTAGATGCAAATCTATAGCTGAGTTAATGTCATGGCATGCAAAGAGAACGTCTACAGATGGTGTAATGCAAGTGCCTACTGACTCTGATACTTGGAAGCACATAGATAGTAAGTGGCCAGAGTTTGCTAGTGAGCCTCGAACCATACGTCTAGGCCTATCTATGGATGGAGTAAATCCATTTGGTTTACGTAGCTCTTCATGGAGCACATGGCGTGTATGTTTAGTCAATTATAACATCCCACCATTGCTGGCCACAAAGAAAGGCCATTTATTATTAGCTCTTATTGTGCCAGGTAAGTTGTGTACCTAAGAACCAACTTAGGGACTTGTGGAGAAAGAGACTATACCTCAATCCCCCTCAAGTGCATATAGTGGGGATTCACGCTTTAATTATCAATCCGATGAGTATCAAAACCTAGCCGAGTGTATGAAGACATGCATTCAAATGATGATCAATGCAAATGAACTATTCAAAGAGTGCAAACAAAGCAAAGACTAATCCAAACAAGCTTCAAGTGTCAGTCATGGTGTCGCGATACTTGGAACAATAGCCAACAGTAAATTGAGCTTTTCTCTCAGCTCCGAACTCCAAATATAGAGAATACCATATGCATTTCGAAGCTCTCGAGAAGATGCATCCAATGGCGGTATTTTCACTCAATTTTGACACTCCTACTTCAAGTTATGAGCAAAATACTGAGTCGCGGGAATAAACTTCCTACACTTCAGCACTTCCTACACTTCACACACACCTTAACCACAGTAAACAAAAGCTTTCATGGATAGACAACACTTCCTAACACTCTTTCCAAGCAACACACATGCACACAAGCTCACAAAGAAGGTGATACTGAGTGGAGAGGACACAAATTCGAATTTATGTGCTCTTGATTCTCACAATGGCAAAAAGTCTTTACAAAGAGTCACAATATGACTTATATACTTGTGCCCTAAAAATGGTCCTTTCACACAAGAGACTGGCACTTTATTCACTAAAAGGCTAATTTCCTACTAATTTACATGGGTAAGCTTCTAATCTTCTGTGGGGATGCATCTAGAGGACTCCTCTAGTGCCTTTACAACGGAAAATATATTACAAGAATGGTTGTAATACAAAAATAAGGTGTCCAAATCGGAATAATTTTGGGGCCCTTCTTTTTCTCTGCCTTGTGCTCTCTTTGCCCTGCAACACTCTCCCCCTCTTCGTCTTTGTCGTCCCTTGATAGGCTTTATGTTCTCATTGGCTTCTTGTTTAAGTCTTTTGAGTGCACACATCCAGTGGTCGAAGAAGCAATAAGGACCGTCAGACAATTGGTTATCTTATCCGAGGTTTGTCCTTTGCTTCTGTCTTCGGCTTGCTTTAAGAGGTCTGAATACACGCACGCAGTGGTCGGAGAAGCAATAAGGACCGTCAGAGAATTTGTTATTTTATCTGATCTATGTCCTTTGCTTCTGTTTTGCCCCTTGGTATTCCGTATATCACATATCTAGGTTGTTGTATTCAGTTGGGTTGCCACACACGCCACCAGTGACCTATGTCTTGCTTGTGGTCCTCTGATTTGTCCTGGTTGCACACATGTGACCCTGTTGTATTGCTTTGAGCCTGTTTACTTTCTTTTCACCGCACGCTATCGATGGAAGGATTAGTACCTGCCAATTATCTTCTTGCACATCTTCATGGATACTTTCCTGGCCCTGGTCCCTCCTTCCACTTACGTGCTTTTCCTTGATGCGTGCCCCTGCGGGGCTCTGTGCAGAGATGGGTGTTGCGCCCTTGCGGGGCTTCTTGCAGAGATATGTCTTCAAATATTACCTTTTTAGTGAAGCTTCTTTCGTTGTCTTCTTCTTTTCTTCTTTTTGCTTGATTCTCCCTGAGCACTGCCCCCCTCCTGAACTCTGTCGTCCCTGACGGGGTCGACGGGAGTATGTTCTATACACTTTATGCTCGGTTCAGCAAAAAAACTAAGTTCATATGCCACTAATCTTGCATTTAGGTTGGATGACATCTTCAAAAAGATTTGTGAATCTATTTCAAAAAACCCTGTAAAAAATGCTTCTTCGAAAGTTTGCATATAGGTACTTGGCAAAAACATGAGTCTGGAGTAATAAGCCATTATTGTAGGTAGGCTAGGCATGACGGACATATAAAAAACAAGGATATCTGTTCCCTGGTTAATTCCAATAAAGTTCAGAAATGTATATGCCGCATGCTTGAAGACCTTCAATTCTATAAGTATCATACTGAGTATTTTATTGGTCAGCTTGATAGTTAAATGTGGTACGGTAGCATAAGTCTGCAGCCAAAATTCGATTGTTTTTACCATGTAATCTTCTGTAGGTAAATAATTATGTGATGGACTTGGAAGGAGTGGATAGTTTAGCCATTGTTTATTGATTACACCGGTCTTTTGCATCTCCAAAAATTCGCGCGCTTCTCTGCGACGTGGCGTTGGGCAAAAAGAAGAGTTTACCTGTAGTAAATATGGTGCTGCTTGCCAATGCACCCGTAGTGTAGGATTTCTCTCCAAAAATTTCCTTCTCCAAACAGGTTGTGCAGCTTCAAATTCTTCTTGAGTGTACGCGAATGTGTTATGTTTGAAGTTTAGCTGCTCGTCTAGACTTTTCTGTGTAATCTTCTTTATATATTGTCTTGTTTTCTCTTTCATCAGTCCGTAGGGAATGTTGAAAGGCTTCATAATCATATCCAAGTCTTTACCCTTGATCTTTGCTTCCTTCATGACTTTGATGACTTCATTTTCAAAATTTTCAGTCAACCGGGACACCAGTAGTGCCCGTTCCTTCTGACCTATTTCTGTAGTGTATGGCATTGGATGATCATCATGTGGTTCCGCCATCTGCTCTTTTATTGGAGAATTATAAATCGGGGGAGATAGAGGACGTACCTCTACCTCGTCAGTAGGATTTTCTTTTGTCGGCTCTACTGGTGTCCCGATTAGTGCTTTCTCTTTTGCTTGGGTCTCTAATTGTGTCATACGTTCAGTCTTCTCTTTATTTTCTTGCATGGCTGCTCTGAGTGCTTCTTTTGCTGCAAGCAGTTCATTGCCAATTTCTGCTACGTGATCCATATTTTCACTGTAGCTTGCTGCCAGTCTGGGGATAGCCGTGTTCAACTGTTTCCTAAGCTCCGTTGTTTCTGAGGCATACTTTAGAGTCCATTCTTCTCTTAATGCTTGCTCTTGTTTCAACATATCTGCATATTTTGCAATCTGATCTCTTAACTCTTTCTGATCAATATCTGTTGTTTCTTGTTTTTCGATGGGTTGATCATATAGCAATGACTTCATTAATTCTTTGTTTCTATTTCGTAAATTATCATTTTCCTCCATATATACTTTTAATTGTATTTCGAGCAAGTTGCTTCTAGCTTTCATTCTCTCTTTGTTGGCTTCGCTGGCTTCATGTAATCTTTGTAGGTCCATTAGTTGTGCCTGAAGTTGACGATGTTGGGTCATCAATGTGTCACATTGTGTTTTTACCTCAAGTAACTCCGTTCCTTTGACAGCAATCTCTTTTTGTGCCTGGATTAATTGTGCAGATAGTTGTTCACTCATAATTTGGAACTGATTCTTTTCCCTCATGGCTTTGTCGTAGTCTACATCTGTATCCATCATCTGTTGTTGTGTATCCATGGCCGTTTGTATCATCTGCTTGACCACATGTTTTAATTGTGTGACATCCACATTTAACCATGTTTTAGGAATACTCGGTTCTGCTCTGTTGTCACATCTTTTCCTTGTGCTACGTGTAATGTAGTGTCATGGGGCTGCCTAATGTGGAGTTGTATCCTTGGCTCAACCTCCATGTGGTCCATCTTGCCTTGAGGTGTATCATCCGGTACTTCAATCACAATTTGCTGTCTATTTTTGTGTAGGTCTAAATCTTCATCCACTGGAGTTTGCATTTCTTCCTTGATAGGTGGCATTACTCCTGTATTCGATAGTGTAGTTTCCTTGATACTAATCTTTGACTTATCATTTAATTGAATTACATGCTCGGGTTCAATGGATTCTTCTATGTTTTTTGCCTTTTCTTGGTGGTTGTCTGGAGTGACTTCAACTTGATTAATCTCTGTCCATTCTTCCTCATGAGTTTCTGTCCTTATGTCTATGTCCAAAGTATCTTTCTCAGGACTAGATTCTTCATTGGAACTCGAGTCTTCTAAGCCCAGTGCTTTGTATCTGGTGGCTTCTTTTGGGGTCTTTTCTTTACTCCGTTGTTGCTTCTCTTGACTTGCTTGTCTGTAATGATGACCTTGAACATTTAGATTTACTTGCCCTTGCATGTACTGATGTGTCTCTTCTAGGGCTGCAGAGAGGTCTCTCTTGGTGATTGGTATTTGGGCTACAGGAATCTTCGGCAAAGTATGTGTCCTCTTTGATTGAGGTGTAGCCTGGGCTTCTTCCTCTCTAAGGCGCTTTGCGACCCTCATGGGTTTCTGTGAACTGGTTCCTACTTCTTCAACAGCGATAGCTGCTTTCTTTTTCTTGGGAACCGTAGCGGACTTGGCATATTGGGCTAACCCCTCTGAGGTTGGCATCTCACGCAAGCAGTTTTTCATATCAAGTGCCTCATAGATAAGTAAGGTCAAAGCTGAACTGCCATTGAGAAACTTTTTTTGACCCCACTTCTTCTTGGCTTCAAATAGACGTTCTTGAACATATGGAGTCATATTTACTTTATTACCGACTTGCCTCATAGCATGTGAAAGCAGTTGCACCACGATCTTTTGAGGTGCTATGTATCTATGCATACTAGGAAAACAAAAGTGCTGATGCACTAAGTGGACAGCCTCTTCAATATCAGTTCTGTTGATATCCAAGAAGGATCTCTTTTTAGGATCATGACATTCCTCCTTGACATTAGTGAGCCCTTCTTGGTTCCATCCAAAAGCTTTGTTTATCAATTCATGAGTGAATTGAATTGTTTTCCATGTACCCACTTTGTCCAGTACTCTTGCTTCAGGGACTGATATCTTATTTGCTGCAGGCTGAAGGGTATTCATAACTTGCGTACACCTCTGGAAATCTGGCAGATAAATAGGTAGTCTGAGAAATGCATCTATTCCTGCTTGTGTCCAGACATCCGTCATGCGTGGTAATCCTTGTATGGTGGTCTTAAAGTCTTGGGACATAATATGGAAGTAGTGGTCCCTGTCCATAATCTTGATGGTAGCCATGAAAATGAGTTCCGACACCAGTTGGTCATCCAGAAACCAATGGCCTCTTGCTTTTGTTATGGATTCCAAGGGAAGAAGCTGGACCTCTTCCTCTTGTGTAGCTTCGGAATTAGTAGATGCCATCTGCACTCAATATAGAGTATGAATTAGTGGCCAGATAGTATCAGAAATCCTCCTTCATTTGTCCTTCATAAGATTGACATTGCTCCGAGTGAATGGTGTCATCCCTTCCCAGTGGGTGTGAGAAAGGTAATACCTGGGATTTTTCATATTTTCAGGTATTTTTATGTTTTTGTCTGAAAGAAAAATAGAAAAGTTAGTTCATAGCCGAAGCGGTTATTAATTTTTTTAGTAATTTTCTTTAAATTATGTACAAGTGCTCTCCTATTTCCCAAGAGGAAAATGTGCTTCACTATCCTGAAATAGAAGAATATTGTGCCGAATGCGTGGCCTTGTAATGTGGCCCTATCATGCATACTTTGGATTCTGGTAACTCCAAATGCGTGCAACTCGAATTATTTGGTAGATGTATACAGCTTGCTTTGTCTTTTGGCATCCAAATCTGCTTTATTCTGTTGGGAGAAATCGTGTTCCCAACCTTCCTGGTGATTGTGATGCTTCTCATTTGGTGCTTCTGCTTTGTCTACTTTTTGAATCTTGGAATGACATGTGAATTGTATGTAGACTCCAGCTCTATCCTGTAGCAGTTTAGCTTCTATCGCTTTGCCTTTAGATCATACTGATTTTCCTTGTTCATTGGTTCGTCCTTTTTAATGATTGTCCTTTGGGTACATGACTTAGGAATCCATATTTGTGTGCGGTCCGACTGGGCAGCTATCACCTTCTTCGGAATCCATACTTTAGCAATTCTTTGTGTAACTAAATATCCAGAGCGATTTCCATATTGGTTCTGTGGGTTCTTCCGCTGTAGCAAGTAGTTCTTCTGTTGAAGATATGCATCCATTTGGTCCTTCCTTATCCAAGCTTGTCGAGTGTAAGGAATGGGGTATATTCTAATAGGTGCAGACTTGGGATTATTCGGAGAACTAGTCTCTCTTGTGCATGGTTCTTCGCTAAGGTTGTTTTCAGATAAAATGACACTCTTATGACTTGCTAGATTAGAAGGTGGTCTGAAACAAGATTCGGTGTGTCCTCACATGAAGTACTTGGTGAAGGGGTTTCCATAGTGCTAGTGAACATACATGCATCACTTTGTTCATTTGAATGAGCTCTCGGGGCTATATCCATGGCTTTAAATGGTCGTCCGTCTAACATGCTGAATATCTCTCGATGTCCTATCTTGGCTGAGATGTATCCTAAGGCCAATTGAATAGTTACTTCATATTTGTATATCCAATCTTGATCTAACACTATGTCTTCGAGTAAGTCCTGATCATGACATACTAAGAGCTTCTGTTCCATAGTGTTGTTTCCAATATGTAGAGGTAAAGTTACTTCACCCATACATTGAGTAATTGTTCCCCCTATTCCTATCAACTGTGCTTTTGATGGACGTAATTCCTCCTTGAGTTTTTGAGTCAATGAAAGTTTGATACAACTTATGGCGGCTCCTGTGTCAATGAGAGCATCCACTAAGTGGTATTCCTTTTTTCTGGCTCCCAAATTCAAATATGGTTGTGTCCTCTGTTGACCTAGGTTTTCAGTGGCTCTAAAATTAGCCATTTGGATGAGTTCCTCTCCTTGGCGATATCTCTCATCTCTCTCTCTCTCATCCACTCTTTTCGTTTCTTGATTCGTCCTAGTGCTTCCTGTCTCGCTTCTTCTCGTATCCTTTCCTCCTCGATGCGTCTATTCTTGCCCTTGATTAATCGTGACATTGTTTCTTCAGTCAATGGTTCTAGATATTTTTTCACTCGACACCCACTGATATAGTTTGGTAGTACTTCTCCATCTAGGGTTGCTAGACTGATGGCTCCACTCGTAGATATACGATTGATGATCAACGGGCCATATCCTCTCTTCTTCAACTTCTTAGCGTGTTGTTTCAGAGTATATACCAAAACTAAATCTCCTTCCTTCAGATTTTTGTCTTTAATATGAGCATCAAAATATGCCTTTTGTCGCCTTTTAGCAGCATAAATCCCTGCTACTGCTTGTAACCTAGTTTTGTGTAGCTTCTCTATTTGATCCAATTGAGCTGATAGTTCATGTCCAGTCCACTCGTAAGTTGTTGCTACTCTGAGAGTGGGAATTAAGAAATCAATTGGCAAAATAGCATTCTGTCCATACACTAGGTTAAAAGGCGTAGTTCCTATGGCTGTTTTGTAGGCTACTCGAAATGCCCATAAAGCATGGTGTAATTGTTTATCCCAGTCAGATCTACCATTGTTCACAATTTTAGTGAGAACTGTGCACAATATTTTATTTGAACTTTCGGCTTGTCCATTGGCTTGTGGGTGATAAGGGGCTGATTTCTTATGAATTACCAAGAATTCATTCAGTAAGGCTTCTATAACTTCATTCACAAAGTGCGTACCTCTATCACTCATAATTTCTATCGGTAGTCCAAATCTAGTGAAAACATTCTCGAAGAGAAACTTGGCCGTAGTCCTTGCATCATTTTTCTTGGTTGCTTTGGCTTCAACCCATTTGGTTAGATAGTCTGTGGCTACAATTATGTATTCGGCATGGGATCCTTTAGCTGGGGGGCTAATAGGTCCTATGAAGTCTATTCCCCATTTAGTGAAAGCTCTGGCACTCATCATGGGTTTTAGTGGCATTTCATCCCTTCTAATTGGATATTTCGTTCGTTGACATGTATCACATCGTTGAACATATGTGGCTGCATCCTGATGTAAAGTTGACCACCACATTCCTGCAAAGAGAATCATTTTTGCTGTTTTATCTGCAGAGAAATGTCCTCCTGTAGCTCCTGTATGTGCCATCTCTAAAACAGCAAGATACTCGTCTTCATGAATGCACATTCGCAAATGATTATCTCTTCCTCGTTTAAAGAGTTGTTTTCCTATAAGAGCATAGTCCTTGCTTTGTTCAACAAGTGCTCGTTTTCTTGCTAAAGTGGCTCCTTCTGGGTACTCTTGGGTCTTCAAGAATTTCACCAGAGGCATGCTCCATCTTGGTGCTACAGTGGAGTCGCATAGAGTGGAGTTCTCTTTTGGATTCCGTTCTTGACAGGTTGGGCAGGCTGATACATAGTTGTGCGCATCCCTCTGCATGGTTGGCCAATATATGCCCGATCTCCTTAGTGTTTGCCATGTTCCGTTCGCATTTAGATGAGTTTTCCATTGATTTACGTGTGCTTTTTGAAGCCACATTTCTTGTTCCTCTTCTTCTACGCATCTCATGAGTAATCCATTTGAGTCTTGGTGATACAAACTTCCAGCAATGATATGAAGGTTTTTAGTCTTCCATAGGTCTTGAGTTCGGTTTGGTGTGATCCCATCTTTAGGTCCATGCGTGAGTATGGGGATCAATTTTTCTGCCCACTGGGGACATACTTCGAGGTTAAACAGGTACGTGTCTGGCAGATCATCGGGTACTCCTATGGGTGGTTCTCCATGTGTCATTCTTGATAGGTGATCCGCTCTTATGTGGGTATTTCCTTTCTTGACTACTACTTCAAAATCAAATTCCATCAACAATAGAAACCATCGTACTAGTCGTCTTGTATTACAAGGCTTATTGACTAGGTACAGTAGGGCTTGATGATCAATGAAGAATTTGAATTTGTTTGCCAATAAGTAGTGTCGAAACTTCTTTACTGCATACACCATTCCTAGGCCTTCTCTTTCAGTCGTGGTATAATTGCATTCTGCTTGATTCAATTGTCTATTGGCATAGGCTATAGGATGATCTAACTTCCCTGTATCTGCGGGTTGAGCTAGGATGCAACCAATGGCAAACTTGGAAGCATCCACGTGAATATGAAATGGTTTGTTCCAATTAGGTACTCGAAGGATTGGGGCTGAACTCAATCGACTCTTTAACTCATTAAAGACCTTTTCACATTCTTTAGTCCAATTAAATTGAGACAATAGTGCATAAAGAGGTCTAGCAATTATGGCATACATGTGTATAAATCTTCGGTAGTATCCGCAATGTCCCATAAATGCTTGCACTTCTTTAGTAGTCTTTGGTCTTGGCAAATCCAGAATCACTTTGATTTTGTCTTCATCAGTTGAAATTCCATTTTTAGAGACAATATGTCCTAATATTTTTCCTTGTCAAACCATGAAGACATATTTTTCTTGGTTGAGGCATACTCTATATTGTCGACATTTGGCAAAGATCTTTTCTAGTTCAGGGATATGCTCTGATCGTATAGCTAAGTAAGTGCATAAATCATCCACGTATACCTCCATACTCTTTCTCAGGAACTCCTTGAATACATGGCACATCAATCTTTGGAAAGTGGTTGGGGCATTGGTTAGGCCGAAAGGCATAACCCTAAAGGCGTATACTCCCCATTCAGTTGCAAAGGTTGTTTTATGCTGGTCCTTAGGAGCAATGGCTACCTAATTATAGCCTGAAAAGCCGTCCAAAAAACTATAAACTTCCTTCCCTGCCACTCTTTCCAAAAGATGATCTAGCAACTCCTTGCTTTTGCTGCCAACCTTTTCTCCTATCTTCCTCCTTTTTCACAGTTTGGCATATCCATAGAAGAATGTCTTCGTTCATCCATGATTGATCACTTGAACCTATACTATGAATCGACTGATTATCTTCCTCCTTATGAATCTGATTCCATTGTAAGGGGGGAACATCTTGATATGTATATGTGTGGAGATTTATTCTTGTGATGGTTCCTTCATGCTGTAGGTATACCGCATCTTTTCCCCAATCTTGCACTACCTTTAATTGTCTCATGAAAGGTCTTCCAAGTATCATTTCATAATTGCTAGGCCTTTCAAATTAACAAAGTGCTAAGGTGTGCTCAAATTCAACTCCACAAGTGGTGAAAACTACTCGTTCCAATAATCCCAAGGATCGTTCAGTGTGTCCATCTGCCATTTGTATCTTCATGCGTGTGGGTCTTAAAGCTGGTTTTCCCCATTTCTCCCAGATTTCTTTAGTTGCTATTCCTACTCCAGCTCCTGTATCTAAAATGGCTTTGGTGGTGTAACCCCTACAGGTAATTGGAAGGCAAGTATTTCCTTCATCTCCCTCACTAAAACCTCCAACCTTATGGACTGGGATCTTTACTGTGTTTACTTCATCAGATATCTCTTTTTCTTTCGTCTTGATCTCCGATTGACTGGTCAATTTCTCCTTCAAATGTGGTTTGATCTTCAAAAGTTCTTCCAATGTTAGGGTACAAGGGATTTTTACTTTTTTGAGATGTTGTATGATATCCGATGTTTGGACTGATGGGTTAGGTTCTTTTTTCCTTATTGAGGGAATGCAATATAGTTCCGAATCATGTTCGTACTCTCCTATGTAATTTGGCAAAACCTTTACACTATCATTTTCTTTGTTACTTGGATCAATTGGTAATATTTCTTCTGAATGCAACTCAGGTATTGAATCCTCTATTCCATCTTCTGCTTCTAGCTCTTCAAAGGGTGGTTCAATTCCTTCCACTTTCTTCCATCTGTCTTCTTGGACTCTTGCCCACAAATCTTTAGGCCATTCCCCTTCTACTTTGGGAACAATGGAACCTTCCCTTTTATCCTCACAATAATTTCCATTATGTGTCTTACCTGCTTCGGGTTTCTCGTGATCATTAGCAATGACACACTCTTGGAATTCTCTTTCGGAAATTCGTGTATTGGGTAGTGGAAAAGCAGGTTTTTCTAAGGTCTGTTGAGCGACTTCTATTAATTTTTTGCAGATCTCCAACCTCTCTTTCTCTAGGTCACCTCTAGGATATTCTCTTTCATGTTGTTCTATGGTAGGTCCTGCTCTTATTCGTGCCTTGTATGCCTGAATCCACATGGCTAATTCTTCAGGCATGGGATCTGCTAAAACTGATCCTACCTCTTCTTTTTTATACTTTCCATTTTTTTTTCTTCTTCAAATTTCCGTTCCTCTTTTGGATTTTGTTCGCTCTTCTCATTTTCCTTCTTTTGTAGTAACTTCTTTTCCTTTATCCTATCTCTACGGTTCTTCCATCTTTGTGTCCGTTTGCTTACAACACTTCTCTCAGGCTCTTCCGAGTCTTCAACTACTTGAGGTGTAGGTATGTTCATTTCTCTGTCACCTTGATCAATTTCTTCAGTTTTGTCTGGGGTCTCTCTAGCTTTGGCTCTAGTTATTGCTTTCAACGGTATAGTGTACTCCTTATCACTTCCTGATGATTCTATCACTTCTATCACGTTAATCTGCACATTAGAGTTAACTTTGTTGGGATTCTTGGGGCAATCTCTGAAAAGGTGTTCTTTACCACAATCACTACAGTATCCTTCCCAGACTCGTTGTGTGGTGGTGGGTTTGGTAGTGTACATTCTCTGATATAATGATCACCTCCGCATCTATAACATGGTCCTCTAGGTACAGGCGGTCTGTTCATAGGTCAGGGGGGTATGGGTGCCCTAGGGGCTGTGTACATCAATGACACATAGTCTTGCTCATATCCGTAGGAACTATCTGGCACTTCCATGCCATAGGCATATGGTTCGTACATTTGTCCAAATTCTATCATAGAGCTCTCATAACTGGGATAGTTTCCTTGACTATGGTCATAGGATGAATCATATGATTCATTACTAGTCAATGGTGTGGCTGGGACTATTGCTCTCTCTAAGTTTTCTTCAGGTTGAGCTATTTTCATTGGGACAACATTATGAGGATGGGGTGGTTGCTGTCTTAACACCGGTTGTGGTTGATTGTAACCTTGATAAGCATATGGTCATGGTACAGGTGCCAGCTGCTGATATGTGGGATATCTGAAGGCTTCACCTCCTTGATCTCTCTGAGGGTATCCATAAGGTCTCATGAGCGGCTGTGTTGGTCTTGCTTGTCTATTGTAAGGACAATTTTCTGCACTGTGATTTGTGTATTTTTGTTCTATGCTGCAATATTGTAAAGGGCTTGGCCCGGGTGGTCTATTGTAAGCATAAGCAGGTGGTGGGACTATTCCCCCTAGTGCACAAATGAGAGGGATGATCACCTCCACAATGCATACCTCTTCTAAGCATGGGCACTCTCATTGGGTTGTTGGGGGTAGTTCCTCTCTCCTTGGACGTTCAGCTTCTTTGCTACTAGGTCGGCTATTTCCTCAACATTGTTCTTAGGGTTTGATGTGCTGCTGGCTGAATCTTCACTTTTCACGCTACCTTGAGGTATTTTCAAATCCTCAGCTAGATTGTCCTCTAGGTCAATACATTCTTTCATGCATTCTTGCAAGGTTTGAACTCTCTTCACGTACACCAGAGATCTTAATGATCCATTCAATAATCCTTCCAAAAATAATGACACCATTTTGTTTTGGGTGGGTCTCTCTTCCACTGGGCATCTATCCACATACTGCTTGAATCTTCTTGCTGCCAATCTCACTGATTCTGTAGGAGCTTGTTTAAAGCTATGGATTAATGATGATGAGTTGTTTTTAATTCCAGACTTAGTGAATTCCTCAATCATTTCTTGATAGACTTGTTCCATATTTTGAAAATTATTAGGATCTAATGGCTGGAACCAAGATAAAGATGTGTCCGTCAAAGTTAGGCCAAAAGACTCATATTGGATCAAAAAATCTTCTACTTGTTCGGCTTTGATTACTTGCTTGAATTCAGCTATATGATTGTAAGGTTCACTAGAACCATCATAGTGATTTCTCATGCATTTGGCCACTTGAATTGGCCTTAATCTTCTTCCTCCTTCAGGCGGTCTAGGCATCACAGGGAAAATTGGACTTCCAATGGGTATACCAGGTCCTCTTGCTATAGGTGGTCTAACTAGGGTAGGAATTCCATTCCTTGGATCCACAGGTGGCTGAGGCCGATAATTAGGGTTATTTGCAAGCATAGAAAACTGCACATGTGGTCTAACCGGGATTTGAGTTTGTTGTGTTTGTCCTGACTGCTGAAATGAATCATTTTGAGAGGTTCCATGTGGGTTTTGTGAAGTAGTGGCTTGATCCCTCGGGGGAAACACTGGAATGTTCTGATATTTCAACCCGGCTCTCTCCGAATCTGTTAGGGGCCAATACCTCCTCTGGTTTTTATCCAAATATGTGATGATTGTGGGGAAGTCAGGATCTTGTAACTCATAAATAGTCACTAGGTTAGGGGCTGCTTTCCATAATGAAGAGTGGGCTCTAAGGAGATGCTCCATTCCATTGATCAAATACACATCCATTAATGAGTCATCTTGGGGAACCAGGTCTCCTCTCCAAACCCTAACAACAGTAGATCTCCCTCTAGGTGTGGTCACTCGCTCTTCATTTCCTTCACCATTAGGGTTATGAGCATTGTTTTCTTCCCCAAGTTCATTAATGTTTTCAGGGTGTTCGGTAACCACATACTGGATGTCTTTCTTGTCCATATAAATTCCTCTTGCATACTTAACTGCTGGCCTAGGCACTATGTAAGCATATGAAGCTCTCTTCAGTCTCGCCACTGATCGATTTAGCCCATCTAAGTAGATAGGTATATCATTTTGGTTGGTGTTCACATATTCCAAAGATGTCCTATATTCTCCCTCAATAATTGACATCATGCCAATCATTGGTACAGTGTTTTGCATATCCTCTGAAGCCATATGAATTTCTTCTTTTGACTCACTAGAGGTTTCAGAATAATGTGAACGGATACTTGGCTCGGCTACACTACCTATAGAAGAGATTACACTTCTTCGGCTTCCTAGGGTTCTCCCAGATCTTAGGTTCATCCACTTTAAAGTTCTATTTAACCTTGCCAACCCCCAACTTCTAGAGTTCTTCACTCAAGGTCAGAATCCTAGAAAAATTTGGCTGGAAAAGGACTGACCATGAAATCTCAAGTCATGATACTTGACCTCCAAAAAAGTTCACGATACTCAACCTTTGACTCAGACGATACACGATATCTACCCGAGACGATACACGATACTTCAAGGGAGGCGATACTCGACACTTGGATAAAGGCGATACTCGATACTCAGCAGACACGATACACGACACTTGAGTTAACACGATACACGATCTCTGTGAAGTATCGCGATCGATCAAACACGATACACGATCTCTGTGAAGTATCGCGATCGGTCAAACACGATACACAATCTTTGTGAAAAACGCGATACTCGATACACGATACTTGTGAAGTATCACGATCAGGCAATCACGATACGCGATCTCTGAAAAAACGCGATACTCGATACACGATACTTGTGAAGTATCGCGATCAGGCAATCACGATACGCGATACTTGAAAAAACGCAATACTCGATACACGATACTTGTGAAGTATGGCGATTAGGCAATCACGATGCACGATATTTGTGCAATATCGCGATAATCGACCACAGGAGACCACGATACTTGTCAGGTATCGCGATACTCGACCGCGGGAGAACATGATACTTGGCACTTTTTAACTTTTTGCAAGTGTTTTTTTGGATTTTAATTTCATACACATGTACCTAGAGTGCATCTACTCTCCCCTTTTAGCCTGAATCAGAAATTTTCTTCTTTTCTACCCCTGTATGATCAACACGATACTTCACGCAGATCGTTTTTTCTGAAATGCTGAATTTAGGTGGCAAGAATGAGTGAATGATGAGTGTGCTCACCTCGGTTACTCTCTCTCAACCCTTTAACAACTCTAACTAGCTCTGCGCAGCTCCACAAGCTCGGATCTAGCCCACGATACTCGACAGCACCTCTCACGATACTTGTTTAAAAGACAAGTGACTTACAGAATGGCTTTTTTTTTGCTTTTATACTTTAGAATTTTCCTACTCACTAAAAAAGAAGAACAACAAGACAAGGACTGAAAGCTACTCTAATTACTTAACCTACTCCCTTGCTCCTCCTACTCTACTCACTCCACTCACTTCCCTAGACTAATAACTCACTACACACACTTCAAGAGTGAGAAGTAGTAAGTGCGGGTGAAAGTGACTTACCAAAGAAGAGAAAATCACTACTCCTCCTCTCACTTCAATGCAAAAAGCTACTTACCATCACACGAATGCCTCGGTTTGATTCGACACTCCCCAGCAACGGCGCCAAAAAAACGTGTGTACCTAAGAACCAACTTAGGGACTTGTGGAGAAAGAGACTATACCTCAATCCCCCTCAAGTGCATATAGTGGGGATTCACGCTTTAATTATCAATCCGATGAGTATCAAAACCTAGTCGAGTGTATGAAGACATGCATTCAAATGATGATCAATGCAAATGAACTACTCAAAGAGTGCAAACAAGGCAAAGACTAATCCAAACAAGCTTGAACTGTCAGTCATGGTGTTGCGATACTTGGAACAGCAGCCAACAGTAAATTGAGCTTTTCTCTCAGCTCCAAACTTCAAATATAGCGAATAGCATATGCATTTCGAAGCTCTCAAGAAGACGCATCCAATGGCAGTATTTTCACTCAATTCTGACACTCCTACTTCAAATTATGAGCAAAATACTGAGTCACAGGAATAAACTTCATACACTTTAGCACTTCCTACACTTCACACACACCTTAACCACAACAAACAAAAGCTTTCATGGATAGACAACACTTCCTAACACTCTTTCCAAGCAACACACATGCACACAAGCTCACAAAGAAGGTGATACAGAGTGGAGAGGACACAAATTCGAATTTCTGTGCTCTTCATTTTCACAATGGCAAAAAGTCTTTACAAAGAGTCACAAATTGACTTATATACTTGTGCCTAAAAATGGTCCTTTCACATAAGAGAAACTTTATTCACTAAAAGGCTAATTTCCTACTAATTTACATGGGTAAGCTTCTAATCTTCTGTGGGGATGCATCTAGAGGACTCCTCTAGTGCCTTTACAACGGGAAATATATTACAAGAATTGTTATAATACAAAAATAAGGTGTCCAAATCGGAAAAATTTTGGGGCCCTTCTTTTTCTCTGCCTTGTGCTCTCTTTGCCCTGCAACATAAGTATAAGGTAAAAAACATGGATGTATATCTTGCACCACTTGTGGAAGAACTGCACATTTTATGGGATGGGATTACTGTGTGTGACATGTCTCAACCTATAAGAAGACGATACATGCGAGTGCAAGGCATACTTATGTGGATGATGCATGATTGGCCTAGTTATGGTGAATGTTCAGGTTCATTGATTTCAGGTTACCATGATTGTCCCTTATGCAGACCACGACTCGAAGCACGCTATTTTAAAGCACTGAATAAAACTGTCCATGAAGGACACCATAGATATTTGCCTGATGGACATGTTTTACGTGAAGGACAAATTGATCGACAAGCGCAACACCAAATGAAAGCTAACGATTGGAAACAATTGTGGGATTCAGAAACTCTAGTCGCTGGCATGAAACGGTTGTCCATTTTTCATGAACTCCCTTATTGGAGTGAATTATTGATCAATCATTTGGTAGATCCGATGCATATTTTTAAGAATGTGGGAGAGATTCTCTGGAAGACTTTGATCGGAAAGAAAGAAATCAAAGCACAAAGGGAGGACTTAGAAGAGCAAGGTCCTATGCGAGAGTTGTGGGTAATTACTAAGCCCAACGGAACAGTATCATTACCAAGAGTTCCTTGGGTGCTTCGTAGGATGGAAGGCAACAAGTCAAGAAAACAATTTCAGAGTTTCGGACACCTACTAGATGCATGAGGTGTCTAAAGACTATTTTCACACGAAATGATGATCTTGGAGGGCTCAAGTTTCATGATTGGCACAAGTTTTTGTAGTTTGTGATCCATGTAGCCTTAAAAGATTATCTTTCGGAGAATGTACAAAGAACCATTTATAAAATTAGTTCTTTGGTATGGTGGATCTCTTCTGATAAATAGAGATAGCATAAAGAGTGTGAAACTCAATACTATCGAGGCTGTTTGTATGGTAGAGATACTTTTCCACAATTATTCTCACTATTCAGCTTCATTTAGTGGTTCATGTGGTAAATGAAGTTGAAATAGCAGGAACTGTCCATAGTCGATGGATGTTCTTCTTAGAGCGCTTTATGAAGACATTAAAAGGGTTTGTTCGACAGAGATCACGTCCAGAGGGTAGCATGGTAGAGAGATGGCCCGTGTATTCATAACTGAGTTTCTATGTATGACGGATCCAGAAATGCCTCGCTTATGAAGCGATGATGAAAATGTTCATCTCGTAGGCAATGAACCACAAGATAAAGGGTTGCAAAAAAAAATGGATGCAGCTTTCAGAGAGAAGGCAATGAAGTTTTGCATAGTTAACTCTGGGCCTATGCAGAAGTGGTTAGAAAAGTATGAGCTTGCGAAGGAGACCAACACAAAGGAAAGAGCTCAGTTTTGAAGGAATCTTTCCACTTGATTTTTTCCTCTTCCAAAAAGTCTTCGATCTCTTCCACCTTTTCCAACGAGTAGATGGCTAGATACAATGGTTTCACAAGCAAAGGCAGCGGGTGAAGATATCTCTAAAGAAGAAGAAGAACTTGCAAAGGGATGTGATTGGGAGTATACTAAATACGGTGCACTATGGTCTCATGGACGACACTTTTGGATCGCACGAATCGACAAAAATAGGTCTACTTTTGATAGTGGGGTTATGGTGAACTTTTTGCAAAAAAGTAGAGCGAGTGCAAGAGATGATAATTCTCAAGAAGGCCAACTAGATTATTGTGGAGTGATTCAAGATATCGTGAAACTATCCTTTAGGAAGTTTGATTACTTTGTTTTTGATGTGAAATGGTTCAAAGTAGTCACCTCTGGAAGAAACGCAACAGTGAGGCGGGATAAAAGCGGTTGCTTCAAGTCGACTCCACAAAATTATGGACGGATGAAAGGGATACATTTGTACTTCCCAAACATTGTGAGCAAGTTGTTTTTATACTAGATTCGAAAGAACCAGAGTGGCTATTTGTTTTGCAACTCACCCCACGTAGTAAAAAAATTTGTGAGAACATAGATGTAGAAGAAAGTCCATCTGTAGTGGACTCAGAGATTCATTCGATAGTTGAGGAGGAAGAGATCATTGTTCAAGAAGAAGAGGTCATTGAAGAAGGGGAAATACAGGATCAAGCAATAGATGATGATCAGGAAGAAACTATCACACCAAGTGATTGAGAAGTCATCAATATAGAGATAGATATTCTCAGTGCATCGGATCTCCAAGAGGATGCTAGAATAGAAGATATTTGAATCAAACACTTGTACGTACTAATTTTTGTTTATTTTTTTTGCTAGGTTCTTTTGTACACTACCATTGCTCTATAGTACCTTTATTATCATATGCTAGTTATTTGAGTTCTTTTATTACAAAGTATGATGGGAGACAGTCCTCCAGTCACTCCACATTCCATGACAGAGGAGCAGTTCTTAGAGTTCATCTCTCAGGTACCTCCCGCATATATGGCCACTGCATCACAATATTGGATCGCTCGTGGTAGCACTCCTCCCAACCTCACTCTTGGCAGCCTCACTCTTGCCGGTCTCACTCCTGCCAGCCTCACTCCTGCTGGTGTCACTCCTACTAGTGTCACTCCTACCGGCGTCACTCCTACGGGTGGTGCTACTCCCATCGGAGGTATGTCTCCTAGCTTTATGACTCCACCACGACCATCTTTTCAGCCATCCCCTACTGGCTCTAGTAGTAGACATGTGTGTTCAATACCTCAGTGCGATACAGGTGCTGGTCTGTCTCATAGGCCGAGGTCACGCTCTAGAGCAGGAGGTTCTAGGAGTAGATCTACAGGTAGGTCTGGAGAAGATAGCTGTTGTGGAGGCAGTGTGACAGACGTTGTGTCACCTACTTCTACTCCTAGAATGAGTACCTCAGATGTAGGTACGCCATGTGGAATACCACGTACACCTTGGGGTGCTCATGATCATGATGACTCCAAGGTGTATAGTATTTGAGATCGAGCTCCAGTGATGGATGCGACTGGAAAAGCAATGCATACATAGATACGACAACTTTGCTCCATACAATTTGGACACTCTATCATGTTGAAATGGAGTGAACAAGATAAAGAACGAAAGAATTATATCACAGAGACAATTTATCAAGAGTTTCGGCTAGCACCTAGGCAGCCTCTTGTCAGTTCAGAGAGGATTCTGCATACCGCATGTGAAGTTATGTCCCATCGACGATCTGAGGCTCGTGATGCTTTAAGAGCAGGCTTAGCAAAGTCTGTATGGTTAGATGTTGAGGAGTGGGATATGATTCGCGACGAGCTGCAGCAGACTCCTGACCGATATCGCCAGCAGTGAGATGCCGCAACCACACGTTTAGATACGGTTGGACCGTCACATTTGGGCAGCGGTGGATATGACACGATGTGTCACGAGTTTATAAGTACCATTTGCTTTATTGAATTTGTTTGTGTTAAGCTTCTCATGTATGTTCCTCTAATATTTTGTATATTTGTTGTAGGAGCTGGCAATGGGTCGTCCTCCAACACAAACGGAGGAGGCTTATGGATATCGTCATGGATTGACTGCACTATTGGAGGACTTGGAGGGACACGGTGCGGTCGTTTCATGGGAGCATTTGTGATGAGATGATGAATTTATAAACTTGGTTTTTACTTGTTGTTTGTAAATCTCATGTGAATTTATCTAATTTCATGAATGTTCTTTATTGCAGGACTATTGATATGGAACATTCTTTGCATGTGTATGGCAGTGGGACACCAAAATTTTGTATTTGATTCTTATTGTATGGCAATGCTTGCCACATTTTGTTAAAGCCTCATATATGCTCGTGGTTTGCCACACTCTTGTACTTGCTTCATTTATGAAATATATAACTCTTTTTGTACATGGTTCATGGTTCATGGTTCATTCTGATTATCTCTTTTGTGTCGAATAATATTTTGTTTTATGAAATCATATTTCGGTTGCCATTAGAGTACACATCACATGTGCTCGGTTTTTTTGGGGCAGAGTGTATTGTCTTTTGCTAAGCAACATCATGGTAATGTTGTTGTAGCAAAAGACAACACACTCTGCCCAAAATTTTTTTTGCAGATATGGTCGTCGGTATACGCACCGGTAATCCCAGTAATGTCATCGAATTAAGCATCAGTACACCCAGCGGGCATCGGTATACATGACGGTGCACCCAGCAGAAGCGTCGGTATAACCGTCGGTATGAGCATCATTATGAGCATTGGTATTTCCGATGCTCATATTGACAATTATATCGACGCATATACCGATGGATATACCAACGCTTTAATTCCGATGTGCATACCGACACCTATACTGACGTCGGGGCAAAAATGTGCCCGTTCAATTTCCTCGGTAAAAGCTTCGATATACGGCCGACCTGTTGTAGTGGTATGTCCTAAGAGCAAAAGGTTCTCGCATTCTATACAAAGGATTCTCAAGCTGAGTATGAAGATCTCTTAGCAACAACAAGGGCTCCTGGCCGAGACTACTACGGGCTACTCGAATGCGCATTGAAATGCTATCATAAATGAAACATTATAGAAGGTCCGGAAAAGATATGTACTGCCGATTTTGGTGGATCTCATAAGGTTTGCTTGATTGAAACTTCTCTTAATTGGAGCCGTTCCCATTAAACACACTCAGAGAGAGAGAGAGAGAGAGAGAGAGAGAGAGAGAGAGAGAGAGAGAGAGAACCGAATGTCTCCTTCGCGGTGAGCAACATACATCCTTATTCCTCAACAATCTCAATTATCAAAATATTGCAATCTGTGGCCCCACAGGAAAGCAAAAACTAGCACACAAACTGCAAAATAAAAACATTTATGCAGTAGGGTCTTGTTTTGAAAATGATAAAGAGACTTTGTGATCATTTCAACTTAGAGAGGATGCATGCTTAAATCTGTTCATCCGATATGTGCACTAATAGATCAATTCGTCTTTTCAAGTAGGCTCAAAATCATGATGCGTTCATATCTCACATGGAATAACAGATCAACCATGTTTTAGTTCGGCAAATGACTGAGAAGAAATTGATGTGCATGCCCCACATGGATTTATCTGCAAGTTGGATAGCGCTGTTAGGAACTGAAATGAGGTCATGGCAGAGAAGCAGAATGGACTTCACTTTCAAGGCAGAGAAGTACTGTGTAGTTAAGCCATGTCTCACAACATACGAAAGTAAAGAAGAGGCGGCTCTGCTTGTTTCACTCTGTGGTTAGGAAGCATTGTCCCCTGCAGAAAGTAAACACTCTCTTTAAATGAAACAATATGGAGGAAGTTGTGTGAACTCAACAAGACTCTGTAATGCGATAAGAGGCTAGACTCTGAAAGAATCATGAAGCAGAGGAACTTCATGACCTTTGGCAATGAGAATACCATTGTATTGCTTAGAAGCCTGTTAATCAACTTAAGCGGAAGAATTAGGGTTGTAAAAATGAACTTCTGTTTCGGAATCTCCATAAGTTCAGCAACAAATATGGTAGGCAAAAAATGAGATTACAATTGAATGACTATTCTTCAAGGAGTGCAAATTTATTGTGACAGATCAAAAGAAAGTTACTCAAAAAATGATAGGAAAGGAAAATAGTCCCTTCAATAAAAAAATTTAAACAAAGCATAAGGACTACTATGGCTTCCGATAGGCAACCATCCCCTAAACTTCACCATTAAATCAATCACAGCGAACAAATATATTCAAAATGGATGGAAAGCAGACAAGCAAACATTTACAGATGAGAATGTCTGCAGAGGCCGAGAGGTGAATGACAATATTTCGCAGGAGAACAGGAAGGTAACGAGACATCATCTTGCAGACAACCAGATTCACACAAAGGGGACATTCATATCTGTAAAAACAAGGGGAAATGGTATCAGAACAAGGGGGATCCTCTATCACTTTTTATCTCTCTTAATCACACTACAACATATGAGGGGCATACCGACGATGCCTATACCGACGGTCACTCTTAGCGTCAGTATAAACGTTGGAAAAGTCCACTTAAAGATACCGACAGTCAAGTGACCGTCGGTATGACCATTTAAAACGGGTCGTCGGTGTGTCCCGCAACCGTCGGTATGGGCGTCGGTATAGGCGTCGGTATGAGCGTCGGTATAAGCGTCGATAATTTACTGGAAGTTACCGACGCCCATACCGACATCCATACTGACCCCTATACCGAGGCTATGTTTTAAACATACCAGGAACCCGAGAGCAAAACTGAATATTTTTGCACGTGTTTGAGTACTGATTGTCTTCTGTCGAACTTGCGCGCGTGAACCGAATTGCGACCTACATTGTCTTGTGCACACACAAACAAAGATCTCTCTCTCTACAGACACACACAAACTCTCTCGGTTTAGATCTCACATTTTGGTAAGTGGTGCGCATACTCTTAGCCTTTGTCTTTGTCTATGCTTTAGGTCTTATAATTTCTCTTCTCTTTGATTTTGCAGAAGTTCTTTGGCGTCGATTGTTTGGAATTCGACGATAGACGACATACATTACGCTTTGACGACAACGATCCAAAAGAGGGACATACTTGTAAGTGACTGTTTTATTCTCTATTGATAGAGAGAGAGATAGAGAGAGAGAAAGAGTGAGAGAAGAGAGAGAGAGAGAGAGGGAGAGAGATAAAGAGAGGGAGAGAGAAAGAGAGAGAAAGACAGAGAAAGAGAGAGAGAGAGATAAAGAGATAGAGAGATAAAGAGAGAGAGAGAGAGAGTGAGAGATAAAGAGAGAGAGAGAGAGAGAGTGAGAGATGAAAGAGAGGAAGATAGAGATAGGAAAATAGAGCATACATACACACACACACACACATCTACACATGCATACATACACACATACATACACACATACATGTACACACATGCATGCTTACATACACACACATATACACACATGCATGCTTACATACACACACATGCATGCTTACATACACACACATGCATGCATACACACACATACAAATATACACACATGCATACACACATACATACACACACATATATACACATATGCATACATACACATACACACACACATGCATACACACATACATACACACACACATACATACACACATATACACACATGCATGCATACATGCACACACATACACACATGCATGCATACACACATATACACATATACACATATACACATATACACATATACACATATACACACATGCATACATACAAACACACATGCATACACACATACATACACACACATATACACATATGCATACACACATACATGCACACACATACACACATGCATGCATACATACACACACATACACATATACACATATACACACATGCATACATACACACACACATGTACACACATGCATACATACACACACATATGTACACACATGCATACATACACACATATACACACATGCATGCATACATACACACACATATACACACATGCATGCATACACTCACACGCACACACACACATACATACACACATGCATGCACACACACACATGAATGCACACACACACATGCATACATACACATATACTCACACATGCATACATAGACACACATACACATATACACACATGCACACATTCACACACAGACATACATACACACATGCACACATATACACACACATAAGCTAGTGTTTTAATTAAATATATATAATTAAATATATAAAATTTTGATTTTGAAGTTTTTTATTACATCAAATATATAAAAATAGGATTAGGGTTTTTAGGCTATTTACACATACATACACATATACTTTACACATATATATACACATACACATGCATACACATACACATGTTTTAGGTCTAGATATTTAAGATACACATGCATAACATATATGCACACATACACATACACATATAATACATATATACATGTATATACACATGCATACAAAAATATACATATTTTAGATCTAGATATTTAAGATTAGGGTTTTAGGGTTTAGGCATACATATAATTCAATTACATTCATATTAAGAAAAAATATAGAAAAAAAAAGAAAAGAAATCTGAATATATAAATAAACATATATATCTAATAGGATTAGGGTTTTAAGATTAGCTTTAAGCCTAGGTCTTTTTTATTAGGGTTTTAGGGTTTTAACACCTACATAACATATATACACACATACACATACATATATCATACATATATACATGTATATACATATGCATACAGAAATATAAATATTGTAGGTCTAGATCTTTAAGATTAGGGTTTTAGGGTTTAGGCATACATATAACTCAATTAAATTTATATAAAGAGAAAATATAGAAAGAAATTAAGGAAAAAATTTGAATATATAAATAAATATATATATAAAATAGGATAATTATATAGATAAATAAATATAAAAAGAATAGTGTTTTAAATCATTTAATTAAATATATATAATTAAATATATAAAATAGGATTAATTAAGAAAAAAAATCTGAATATATATATAAATATATATATAAATATATATATAAAATAGGATAATTATATAAATAAATAAATATGATAAGAACTAGTGTTTTAAATAAATAAATTTAATATATAAGATTAAAAATAAAAAATAGGTTTAAGTTTAATCAATTTAATCAGAGTAAATACACATACAGATACACATACACACATATACTTATACACCTATTTATATACACATATATATATATACATACATATATATATATATACATGCATACACATATATACATGTTTTAGGTCTAGCTCTTTCTGATTAGGGTTTTAGGGTTTTAACACCTACATAACATATATACACACATACACATGCACATATAATACATATATACATGTATATACACATGCATACAGAAATATACATATTTTAGGTTTAGATCTTTAAGATTAGGGTTTTAGGCTTTAGGCATACATATAACTCAATTAAATTTATATAAAGAGAAAATATAGAAAAAAATTTGAATATATAAATAACTATATATATAAAATAGGATACGTATATAGATAAATAAATATAAAAAGAACTAGTGTTTTAAATAATTTAATTAAATATATAATTAAATATATAAAAATAGAATTAATTAAGAAAAAAATCTGAATATATAAATAGATTTATATATATAAAATAGGATAATTATATAGATAAATAAATATGATAAGAAATAGTGTTTTAAATAAATAAATTTATTATATAATAGTATAATTATATAGATAAATAAATATATAAGAACTAGTGTTTTAAATATAAAAATAGGTTTAATGTTAATCAGAGTAAATATACATACACATACACATACACATATATACTTATACACCTATTTATATACACATATATATACACATACGTATATATATACACATGCATACACATATATACATGTTTTAGGTCTAGGTCTTTCTGATTAGGGTTTTAGGGTTTTAACACCTACATAATATATATACACACATACACATACACATACACATATAATACATTTATACATGTATATACACATGCATACAGAAATATACATATTTTAGGTCTAGATCTTTAAGATTAGGGTTTTAGGGTTTAGGCATACATATAACTCAATTAAATTTATATAAAGAAAAAATATAGAGAACAATTAAGGAAAAATCTGAATATATAAATAAATATAATTTATAAAATAGGATAATTATATAGATAAATAAATATAAAAAGAACTAGTGTTTTAAATAATTTAATTAAATACATATAATTAAATATATAAAAATAGGATTAATTAAGAAAAAAAATTGAATATATAGATAAAATAGGATAATTATATAGATTAGGGTTTAAGGATTAGGGTTTTAGGTTTTTTTAGGTGTTTAAGTATTTAGGTTTTAGTATTTCAGGTTTAAGTCTTTAAGAGTATGATTTCTAGGTTAAAAAAGAAAAACAAATGTTCTAAAATGTCCATATTGTATCAGATGGCTAGTTTGGATCCGGAGGAGAGAATGGCATGTCCTTGCACTTTGTGCAAGTATCAAATTTATCAGAAATGAAGGATTTGTACTGCACATGTGAGAGAGTATGGATCCTTTGATAAAAGTCGACTAGAAAACCTATGCTACCATTCGCATGGTCGCCTAGGTGAGAAGATGGACCCAAATGACATTGCACCAGTAACCTCTCGTGGACAAAAGAGAAGAAAAGAGGACTTAGATGTACAAGGAAGTACTAATAACATTACACGAAATGAACAATGTATGGAAGAGATGCTCGAAGCATATGGTTGGCCACAAAGAAAGTTCATTTATTATTAGCTCTTATTGTACCAGGTAAGTATAAGGTAAAAAACATGGATGTATATCTTGCACCACTTGTGGAAGAACTGCACATTTTATGGGATGGGATTACTGTGCGTGACATGTCTCAACCTATAAGAAGACGAGACGTGCGAGTGCAAGGCATACTTATATGGACGATGCATGATTGGCCTAGTTATGGTGAATGTTCAGGTTTATCGATTTCGGGTTACCATGCTTGTCCCTTATGCGAATCACGACTCGAAGCACGCTATTCCAAAGCACTACGTAAAATTGTCTATGAAGGACACCATATATATTTGCCTGATAGACATGTTTTACGTGAAGGAAAAATTGGTCGATAAGCGCAACGGAAAATGAAAGCTAGCAATTGGAAACAACTGTGGGATTCAGAAAATCCAGTCGCTGGCATGAAACGGTTGTCCATTTTTCATGAACTCCCTTATTGGAGTGAATTATTGATCAATCATTTGGTAGATCCGATGCATATTTTTAAGAATGTGGGAGAGATTCTTTGGAAGAATTTGATCGGAAAGAAAGAAAGTAAAGCACAAAGGGAGGACTTAGAAGAGCGAGGTCAGTTGTGGGCAATTACTAAGCCCAAGGGAATAGTATCGTTACCAAGAGCTCCTTGGGTGCTTCACCGGATGGAAGAGCAACAAGTGAAGAAAACAATTTCAGAGTTTCAAACACCTACTAGATGCATGAGGTGTCTAAAGACTGCTTTCACATGAAACGAGGATCTTGGAGTGCTCAAGTGTTATGATTGGCACAAGTTTTTACAGTTTGTGCTCCCTATAGCCCTAAAAGATTGTCTTTTAGAGGATGTACGAAGAGCCATTTATAAAATTAGTTCTTTAGGATGTTGGATCTCTTCTAAAGAGATAAATAAAGATAGCATGGAGAGTGCAAAACTCAATGCTATCAAGGCTGTTTGTATGGTAGAGAAATACTTTCCCACATGTATTCTCACTATTCAACTTCATTTATTGGTTCATGTGGTAGATAAAGTTGCAATAGCAGGAACTGTCCATAGTCGATGGATCTTCTTCTTAGAGCGCTTCATGAAGACATTAAAAGGGTTTGTTCGACAGAGAGCATGTCCAGAGGGTAGCATGGCAGAGGGATGGCTTGTACAAGAGTCTCTTGTATTCATAATTGAGTTTCTACATATGTCGGATCCCGAAATGCCTTGCTTATGGAGCGATGATGAAGATGTTCATCTCATAGGCAATGAACCACAAGGTAAAGGATTGCAAAGAAAAATGGATGCAACTTTCAGAGAGAAGACAATGAAGTTTTGCATAGTTAACTCTGAGCCTATGCAGAAGTTTTGCTTCAAGTCGACTCCACAAAATTATGGATGGATGAAAGGGATACATTTGTACTTCCCCAACACTGTGAGCAAGTTGTTTTTATACCAGATTCAAAAGAACCAGAGTGGCTATTTGTTTTACAAGTCAGCCCATGTAGTAGACAAATTTGTGAGAACATAGATGTAGAAGAAAGTCCATCTGTAATGGACTGAGAGATTCATTCGATAGTTGAGGACGAAGAGATCATTGTTCGAGAAGAAGAGGTCATTGTTTGAGAAGACGAAGCAATAGACGATGATTAGGAAGAAACCAGCATAGCAAGCAATTTAGAAGCCATCAATATAGAGATAGATATTCTCGGTGCATCGGATCTCCAAGAGGATGCTAGACTAGAGGATTTTTGAATCAAACACTTGTATGTACTAATTTTTGTTTTTTGTTTTGCTAGGTTTTTTTGTACACTATCATTTCTATATATTACCTTTATTATCACATGCTAATTATTTGAGTTCTTTTGTTACAGAGCACGATGGGAGACAGTCCTCCGGTCACTCCACATTCCATGACAGAGGAGCAGTTTTTAGAGTTCATCTCTCAGGTACATCTCGCGTATATGGCCGCTGCGTCACACTATTGGATCACTCGTGGTAGCACTCCTCTCGACCTCACTCCTGGCGGCCTCACTCCTGGCGGCCTCACTCCTGGCGGCCTCACTCCCATCGGTGTCACTCCTACCGGTGTCACTCCTGCAGGTGGTGCTATTCACGCAAGAGGTATGTCTCCTAGCTTTATGACTCCACCACGACCATCTTTTCAACCATCCCCTACTGGGTCTAGTAGTAGACATGTGCGTTCGACACCTCAGTGCGATAGAGATTCTGGCCTGTCTCGTAGGTTGAGGTCACGCTCTGGAGCAGGAGGTTCTAGGAGTGGATCTATGGGTAGGTCTGAAGAGGTGGCTATTGTGGAGGCAGTGCGACAGACATTGTGTCGCCCGCTGCTACTCCTAGGACGAGTACCTCAGATGTAGGTATGCCACGCGGTACACCGCGTGGAACACCACGTACACCTTGGGGTGCTCATGACCATGATGACTCCAAGGTGTATAGTATCCGAGATGGAGCTCCGGTGATGGATGCGGTTGGCAAAGCAATGTGTGCACGTATACAACAGCTTTGCTCCATACAGTTTGGACACTCTATCATGTTGAAATGGAGTGAACAAGATAAAGATCGAAAGAATTATATCACACAGATGATTTATCAGGAGTTCTGACCAGTCGATGGACAACCTCTTGTCAGGTTAGAGTGGATTATGCACACCACACGTGAAGTTATGTCCCATCGATGATCCGAGGCTCATGATGCTTTCAGAGCAGGCTTACCAAAGCTTGTATGGTTATATGCTGAGTGGGATATGATTCGCGAAGAGCAGCAGCAGACTCCTGACCGATATTGCCAGCAACGAGATGCCACAGCCACATGTTTAGATACGGTTGGACTGTCATATTTGGGTAGCGGCCGATATGACATGATGTTATGAGTTTGTAAGTACCATTTGATTTATTGAATTTGTTTGTGTTAAGTTTCTCATGTATGTTCCTCTAATGTTTTGTATATTTGTTGTAGGAGCTAGCAATGGGTCATCCTCCAACACAAACGGAGGAGGCTTATGGATATCGTCATGGATTGACTGAACTATTGGAGGACTTGGAGGGATGCTGTGTGGTCATTTCATGGGAGGATTGCGATGAGGTGATTAATTTATAAACTTGGTTTTTACTTGTTGTTTGTAAATTTCATGTGAATTTATCTCATTTCATTAATGTTCTTTGTTGCAGGACTGTTGATATGGAACGTTCTTTGCATGTGTATGGCAGTGACATACCAAAATTTTGTATTTGATTTTTATATGGAAATGCATTGCTTTGCCACATTTTGTAAAAGCGTCATATATGACAGTGGTTTTCCACACTCTTATACATGCTTCATTTATGAAATATATAACTCTTTTTGTACATGGTTCATGGTTCATTCTGATTATCTCTTTTGTTTCCAATAATATTTTGTTTTATGAAATCATACTTCGATTGAAATTAGAGTACACATCACATGTACTCGGTTTTTTTTTTTGGCAGAGTGTATTGTCTTTTGCTAAGCAACATCATGGTAATGTTGCTATAGCAAAAGACAACACACTCTGCCCAAAGAAAATTTTGCAGATATGGTCATCGGTATAAGCGATGGTACTCCCAGTAATGTCATCGGAATAAGCATCGGTACACCTAGCGGGCGCCGGTATACATGACAGTACACCCAGTAGAGCCATCGGTATGGGCATCGATAATACCGACGTTTATACCGACGCTTATACCGACGCTTATACCGATGCTTATACCGATGCCCATACCGGCGATTTAATACCGACGCGCATACCGACACCTACAATGACGTCGGGGCAAAAATACGTGCGTTCATTCCCTCGGTAAAAACCTCGATATACGGCCGATCTGTTATAATGTCACTTCTTTTCAATCACAATCTTGGTCTTAATTTTGCATCGAATACCAAGTTTTGACGCTGGACATTCAGCCATTAATCGCTAGCACCATAACCTGTGCATCAGGAAACTTACGCAATAGAACCATAGTTCCCTTTTCATACCGTTATCATGCAGATATGTGCGAGGTATGTCTCTTCACTGGAATTTTCGCATATGTGTGTGCCATTTCACTTGAACATATGAGCGTGTCGTCTGCACCGCTAAGGTAAGTTTGCAGATATCATAAGGCACATTAGCACATACATTTGATCAGCACATGGAAGTTCAATAACTGTCTCTTCCACATAAAGCAGCGGGGTATCCCCACACATGTAAGTTACTTGGAGAGATGCAGCAACAACTTTCATCACCATTAAATTCAAGCAGAACACAAGATTAGTGTAAAATGGGAAACATTGTGCAAGAGCAACATTAATGAGAGAACAAATCGCGATATCTGATTTTTTTTTTCCAGAGAGAGATAGAGGCATTGAAGCTAAAAAAGGAAGAGGGAGCCCATGCAGAGGAACTGGCTCAACTTCGACAGGAGTTGCAGGAACTCAAAGGGGGTGGCATAAAAAATGGGCTATCGTGTACCATGTGTAGCAAGCAAGGTCACGTAGTAAGTGAATGTCCTCTATTAAGTGTAACTTGCCAACTATGCAGGAAAGTTGTTCATGAGGCCCAGGAATGTCAATCAAGAGGAATGCCTGCAACAACATATTGGACACAAGGAGGACCCCTACCACTAGAAAATGTGATTGCGGCTGCACCTAATCCAGGTAACAATTACAACCCTAGACAGAGGAATAACTTTGGAAATGGGCCTAGGAGGCCAATTATTTGTTTCAGATATGGAGAATGTGGGCATTACCAAAGTACATGCACTCTCCCAGAAAATGCCCCTCCTTGCAGGAACTGCCCAGAGGCCAGAGACCACTATACTAATTGTTGTCCTAAGAACCAAGCATCTTCATCTGGGCACCACATTCAAATGATTTTTGTGCACAAAGAAGAAATGTTAGATCAAATCAATGAGCCATCACCATCTACCAGGGTGATGTAGTTAGAAGAAATTGAATCTTTTACAGTGCAGACAAGAAGCAAGGGGAAGGCTCAAGTGGAAATAGGTCAAGAATCAAGGATTAATGGATTGAACAAAGACAAAGAGACATCTGAAGACAAAGCCACCACATGTGGACATACAAGGCAAAAAGGAGATCTCATATGTACCAGTGATGCCATTGGACATGCATTCAATAAGGCTCATGAGGAGTTTGATAAATCAATTGGAGTCCGTGCTCATAAGGAATCAGAAGCTTCAAGACTACTCAAGTCCATGAAAAAGGAGGTCAATATTTTTGATTTAATAAAGATGGATGGGAAATTCAGGTCAGAACTCTTGCAGATAATTGATGAGGCTTCCACAAAAAGTTTAGTGGCAAAGGCTGCTGTTATGCATAAAGGTAAAATTGCACAGGAAGCACCGCTCATAGATTATAAGAGCCCTTGCCTGACAGTCTCTATTAAAGGTCATGAGTTTCAAGGAGCTATTGTGGATGGTGGTTCTGGCATTAACTTGATGCCTGAACATACGATGGAAAAGATTGGACTACACCCTTCAAAACCTGCAAATTTCACTATTACTTTGGTAGATCAAAGCAAAGTAAGGCCACTGGGAGTGATCCCAAAAGTTCCACTAGAAGTACAAGGTAATCTCTTCATTTTGGATTTTGTGGTATTAAGACTGCCCTAGGTAGAAGGAGGATTTCCCCTCTTAATTGGAAGACCATGGTTGAGGCATGCAAGTGTCATTCATGATTGGGGTAAAGACACTATGTGAGTACAAAAGAAAGGGAGAGAACTAACACAGATACATTTAGAGGAGGGCCCAGATCATCAAGGGAACACCAGCATGATGCAATCAATTGGCATTTGCATGGAACCAAAAATAGAGGACCAACCCCAAGTAGAGTTCGAGGAAGAAGAAGATATTCTGAATTGGCTCCAAGCAGGCAACTCTTCCTCTTGTTTTGGAAATTTTCTTAATAATTCTTGCACAGCTGAATGTTATGATGAAAATGAGGATAAAGTTCAGGTTGATGGATTGGGAGAATCCATCATAGACCACAGAAGGGGGAGGAAGACATCCCTCAAATACAACTTGGAGGAGGATGCAACAACAACAGAGAAGGAAGTTACTAAAGTTAAAGACAAGGTAAAACATACTAGTGAAGAATATTCTTTACAATTAAAGAAATTCCTACAGGATGGATGGAGGACAAGGAGGAATACATTGAGATCCAGAACACTCCTACTTATGCAACAATGCATGAAAAACTATTGGAAGGAAACAGGGTTGGAGATGAGCAAGAAGATACCATGGTTGAGAGAAACCCTATCAAAGAAATACAATTAGGCACTCAGGAAAATAATCATCTAGTTTTGGTGGCCACTTGGTTGTGGAGCCACCTAGAGCTCCTTGAAAAGGTAAAAGCCTTCTTGACCCACTATGCAGATGTTTTTGCTTGGCATTATAAAGACTTAGAAGGAGTGCCTGCCAATTATGGAGAGCACATAATCCCTTTGGTTGATGGAGCCAAAGCAATAAGAGGAAAGAATTATAGACTTAACCCAAAATATGCTGAAGCTGTTTATGTGGAAATACAGAAGATGGAGTATGCAGGAATCATCATTCCTGTGGAACACTCAGAATGGATTTCACATATGCTTATATTTACCAAAGAAGAATACCAACTCGGAAATGCTCCAGCCACCTTTAACAGGACTGTCAACCTCATTTTTGGACCCTTATTGCTAGAAACACTCAGAATTTTCATGGATGAATTTTCTTCATTTTCAGGATCTCACAAAAAGACCCCTTTGGATTGCTTGGAACATCACTTGAGACAGCTGCAGAATGCTTTTAAAAGATGCAGGGAGACTAAACTAAAGCTAAACCCAAACAAATGTCATTTCCTTGTGACAGAAGGAACTCTCTTGGGACATGTGGTATCTGCTAAAGGTATGGATCTAGATCCTGATAAAATCATTTCTATGCTAAAGTTACCTAAACCCAAATCTCCTAAAGAGATTCGAAGCTTCTTGGGGCATACTAGGTACCACAAAGATTTATAAAAATGTATGCAGAGATAGCCAGACCACTGGCTAGACTTATAGGTAAAGAAGTATCCTTTAAATGGGAAGAAGAAGAAGAGAATGCTTATCAGACATTAAGGTCCAAATTGGTGGCTGCACCAGTTCTTATCATCTCAGATTGGTCAAATACATTTCATGTGCATGTAGATGCCAGTGCATATGCAGTGGGTGCAGTCTCGACTCAACATAGTGAAGAATTCAAACTTGACAGGCCTATTCAGTATGCTAGTCAAATTTTGACTAAAGCTGAAAAAAATTATAACACAACAGAAAGGGAAGCTCTAGCAATGGTTTTCGTCATACAAAAATTTTGTCATTATTTGCTAGGTGTGAAGTTTGTTATCATTAGTGATCATCAACCACTCAGGTATTTATTGAACAAGCCATAAGCAACTGGGAGGATATGGATGTGGCTACTTTTGTTCCAGGAGTTTGATTTTTCTGTAGTCCATAGACCCGGTAAAGAAAATTTCATGGCGGATCACCTATCCAGGATCAACATGATGGATCAAGCAATTGGAGTCAATGATGATTTTCTAGATGCTAATCTGTTCGCTATACAAGATCAAAGTTGGAATAATGATATCAATAATTTTATTAAAACTAGAGTGTATCCATAGAAGGCAAGTGTTGTGCAAAGAAAGAGACTACTAATCAAGAGCAGACCTTTTACCTTCATTGAAAAAAAATTATATAGATAGGGAAAGGACAACAGGTTTAGGAAGTGCATGGAAGAAGAAGAACTGAGGGAAGTCCTTAAATCTACACATGAAGGAATAGGTGGTGGGCACCTTCCAGGACATATTATGAGTGAGAGGATCCTTGTGTACCTAAGTCATGAAGTCTTAGGGACTTGTGTCAAAGAGACTAAACCTCGTTTGCCACACAAGTGTGTATAGTGGTGGATTGACACACACTTAATTATCAATCCGATAAACCGACCTAACCAAACCTATGATGATATGTGTGCACGTGATGGGAAGTGAAGTGGTTCAGCTATCATGCATGAGAAAAGACTAACCTACCTCTCTAACTCACTTAACTATTGAAAGTACTTGCTGCGATACCACTTATAGTAGTTTTCACTAAATCGAGGATATCTCCGAGCTCCGAAATCCGAAAATGGCCAATAGTGGGTTCATTTCGAAGCTCTCAATGAGACGCTTCTATTGGAGGTGGCTTCACTCGATTTTGACAATTGTGTTTCAAGTTGTGATAGAAATAGTGAATGGCAGGAAACACACTGGTGTAGCTCAGTGATGAGTAGCACCTCCTTTAATGTCAATTCGGGAAGACGTGAGGATGGTATGAAGACCTCGAGCAAGTGAAGGCACAAGTGAGTGAGTGAGAAGCACATAAACATGCACACACATACACACACGCGCACACACGGCAAGACAAAGAGTGAGAAGCAATGGAGTTCTTAGATTACTTTCAAAAAGCTCTTACAAGTTCGTTTCAATTACAATCTAACCTCAAAAATGAGCTCTCTAGCTCTTTTTATAGTTTTTGACTAGGTTTTGACCCTGTTCAGACCTAGTGTCCGGCCTAGTTAAAAATTAGGTTCCAGGGCTTATTAGAGGGCTCAAACGAGATCTAAAAAATATGAAAATTGGCAGGTAGATACTTCTAAAGCTCCTCAAGCTCAAGGACTCCTTGGCTTGCACAAAATGGAGCTACAAAAATACGAAATGATATTTACAATGGTTTTTAGTGATGAAAATCACTATTTGTGTAGGGATTTTCTCTGTTGATTTGTCATACACCTCTTTGGTCTCCCTACTTGCTCTTTCTTCTTGTGTGCTCAACTCCTTGATGTCTGAAAAATTAGATGGCCTACTTGCCAGATCTTCTTTGACTGCCATGTCTGCTTGTGCTGTCCCTTCGCTGTGACTCTCTTCGTCTTGTGGCTCCTTCGGTTCCCTGACTGCTGCCAACACCCCCCCCACTCTCGCGTCTGTCGCCCCTGACAGACCCTTGTCTAGAGGATTTTTGAACATAATATTGGACGACATCGGAGGCTAGGTGGTGTTCTTCGAGTCGTAAGCCGCGTGCTAGATCTGTGAGCAAATCATCCCAATTCACAGGTCCGGGAACATCTGGATGAGGCACCCTCAATTGTTCTGAGTGAATAGTTCTCTCCACAGCAAATAATTGGAGGAGATGTGATGGTCTAGGTATAAAGATTTCAGAGTGATATTCCCAGAATCCTGTGATGAACATCTCCTCAAATGTCTGTTTAAAGCAGGCTGGGAGGTACTTGATTCTGGCGTGCCAAGCATATATTACTTCAATTGAGGGGGTGGTACTCATATCGTACACCAGATCCTGGTTTCCTGCCACGAAGCCTGCTCCTGAGAAGTGGGGGTCCTTAATATTCTTAAACGTCCTGAAAGTGATCAGCATTAATTCAAATATTTTCATACACATCTGGGCCATCACATCGGGATTATTGCGTAGCCGAATGCTCCAGTGACGGATTGTAGAAATCATGTAGTTCACTGTGGGGGGTCCTCGTGGAGGTGCTAGATAAACGTAATTTAACCATTTTGCGCAGGCTTTGATGTCTCTGATGGCAATAGTGAATTCAGGCCAGGTGCATCTTCGAAGAACTGGAACGTAACAAGGATTATATTTAATAAACAACGGCATATTATTCCAGGTTCGGACCATTTCAAGATATGTTTCCAAAAGCCTGATCCTCCAGGTGGGTTGATGGATGGACCCACGCTTAGCACTTTTCGGTATATCGTCTGGACCAAATTGTGTAGCAAATGTGGGAGGCTTGCCACATTGTCGTTGAATCTCGGCGTTGTAATCGGCCAAAAGTATGCAGTATGGCACATATTGGTCATTATTGGTGCCGATCCATCTATGATGAGACATGCTTTTGAAATATTCTGACTTTATGACAGTTTCTTCTAGGTTTGCTAGTGATTGGATCTGAATGGCCACCCGTTCTTCGTGGGTGTTCGCTGTCTTTTCCAGTGTCTGAAGCCACTCGGGTGCTTCCACTTCCAAGGTGTCTAGTCCCTCTGAGGTTCGTTGCCCTCCTGGCATTGGCATAGGAACGTATGGCTCCTCGTACGAATCATCTACCTCAATGGGAACCAAGTCTTCTGGCTCAGGTTCAATAACTGGAGAGGGTTGTCTTTCATACTCTAGTAACTTTTTCTGGAGCTCAACCACCTGCGCTGTCAATGCCTTCACTTCCTCTCAAGTCGAGGCCGACTCTATTACTTTGGTTGGAGCCTCCTGTTCCTTGAGCTGGCTACGCAGCTCATCACGTTCCCTTTCCAACTCATCATGAGCATCTAATAGATCTGCATAGCTTTCTAAGATGGTCTTCATTGTCTCTGAAGGTACGGCTTTAAACTGCTCTGGATCAATTTCGTGGGGAGAGCCTTCCATTGCCGCTTCCAGATTCTCTTCATTTTGTTTCTTCAGTCTCTTGTTCTCTTCAAGTGCTGTGGCCATATGTTTCCTGAGTAGCGCCAAGTTACGTCTGACTCGTAGGTTATCGGCCTGGTATACTTCGAGCAAGGCTTCTAGTTGTTTGACGCCTGATTCTTTCGATGGTTGGGGTGCCTCCAGTAGTGTTTGGTGAGCCTGCTCAAGCGTTGTATAACGTTGATTCACATCTGCATTTTCCTCTTCAAGAATTGTAAGTTGCCTTTGTAAGTTCTGGTGATTTGTTGTCAGTTGTTGATACCGGTCGTCAAGAGCTCTGTACTCATTCTGAAGCTGATATACACATTGATTTAATGCTAGAAATATACTATTTACATTAAATGATGCAGGGAGAGGTGAAGATGCAGGGGGAATGGGGGCGGGAAAGGGAGTTGTGAATGATGTGGATGCAAGTGGAGATGTGGGTGGAGGGGGTATGGGAGACGGAGGTTGCATGGGGGGAGGGAGCGGTGCAGTGGCAGGAGATGTTTCCATAGTGTCAAATGTTTGAGTGACCGTGTAAATGGGGATTGTGGGTGGGGTGGAAGTGACGTTAGTGAAGAGAGTGGTGAAAGTGGGCATGGTGACTCCCCCGAATTGGATTCCCGGAGAGAGTGGAATTCCCGTGACAATTGTGGTGATATTGGACGTGGTGGCAATAGTGTCACGTGGTGGAGTGAGTTGTGTAGTGAGGGGTGGGGAGGGTGGTGACAGTGGTGCTTCCTGATGTTTGTCTGCTTGCGTTGTATCTCCTGGTGCCGATACGTTGATATGAATTTGTTTCCCGGACCTCATGGGACGGGCGGGAACTCTTTTCTCAAATCGGTGAATGTAGGCCATTGCCTCATGAATGGCCTCATCCAATCCTACTGCATGTGCATGTAGGTTGATGGACTCGATGAACATATCATCCACGCCTTCCTCTGCCAGCAATTGGTTCATGAGTTTCTTGCCTGCTTCAAGTGACATTTTATGCTGTTCTTGAACTAGCTGCATGGTTCGATATAGTCTTTTTATTTGTGCCGAATACGCGGGGGCACTTGCTAACTCTGAAAGTTCATCATACTCTTGTTCTTCGTAGGCTTCTTCCCCTTGTTTGGTCTCTTGTTCATCGACGTCGACTTCTACAACTTGCGGTTGGGTGGGGGCTGACGTTGTTGTATGGGTTTGGGGTTCCTGAGCTCGCTCTGTTTCCGTTTCGAGATTAGAGTCGTAGATTAGTCTAGCCACTTGTTCATCAGTGAGATCATTGAGAGTAAAGCCCTGTGGAAATTCCAAGTCCGATGGGACGGGTGGAAACACCAGATTGGGTCCCTCTGTACTTGGTCTTGGTAGCCGAATGGTGAATGGTCTAATGCGTCGTGTCTGGGGAGGGGTAATCTCTGGTGTAGTGGTGGCTCCCCTTGGTTGAGCGCAGGGTAATTGGACTCCCCCTCTCATCTTCTTTGATGGAGGACCTGCCGCTGATAGCCTTCTCTGGAATTCCTGGGCCCGGGACCATACGAGTGCCCTCTGAATAGGCACGTCATAGGCTAGACATCGATAGATTATCTTGGTCAGAGCACAACATCCGTGGAGCACATTTTTCTGCTTCTTGTTCCACTGTTGATGGGCTAGGTGAATCTGATCTATGATCCAATGTGGTACGTTGATAGGGAGGTTTTCTGTCTCTGCCAAATACAAGCTAAACCATATCTTCTTTAGGGGCATGGTGAATCTTTCCTGGGCGGGGAAAGCAAAATGCTGTATGACAGTCCGTAGGTGAAGAGCGATGGTCGGTGTCATTGCTACCATATCCTTCAGCTTATTGAGATCTTTATGTTTCATTCTGCCTGGAACCATTGTTTCCTTTTCAGTAGGAATGTGCAGACCATACATGCCCAATGCTTCTCGTACCAGATTGAGGGTCAGTTTGAATCTTTTAAGTTCGTGGCCCGGCAATAGTGAGGGTAACACAAAAGTGCTATCGCCTCCCTTGGCCCTGCTAGGAGTGATGGTACTGATAAGATAAGAACAACGTAAGAAATCTGGCTTCGGTAAGTGGGCCCTGAAATAACTGTCCAGGCCAGCTTTGGTCCATACTGAACGCATGACTTCGGCATTCTGATAGCTCTCAAATTCGCGCGTGAAAAAATGGTAGCGTCCCCATTTACCATTAAACTCCAATTCAGCTTCCCAAAAATAGGTTCCATCACCCAATGGTCCTGCAACATCACTGAACCAATGAGCGTGTTTGCCCACTTGAGAGGTGTGCCCCTGGGGAGGATCCTGAACTGGGAGTACATGCACAGCTTGAAGTTCTTGCGGTCTTTCGGTGAGATGTGGTTCAAGGAGGAGTGTTTCTATATCCACAATCTGTGCGCTGGATCCGGCGTGAGAACTGGCACCTCCGGCTTCTACCATGGCCCTGCTTGCTTGTTGGTTCTGTGAGAATATAGAACCATGTGTTAACATTGTAATGGACAGAATAAACCCGTCGTTGCCTCGTTACAACATTAATATGAGGTAGATGATGAGTCAGTGGTCAGTAAGTGCACGATGACAGTGAGTGTAGTTAATGCCTGGATAGTCCTAGGAGCTAGATGGAAAGATGCACTGTCTGACTACTGCAGTTAGTAAGTGGAGATGAATTCACAGATTGGGGTCGGGGGGTTTATTACAAGTCTTGGGTTGCCAAACACCATGAATGGCTTTTGGTCTTAGTTTTGTGGAGATTCGGGATGGTTGCATGAGTAATTCTGCTGGGAGTTGTTGTGTCATTGGGACCCATTTACGAGTGAGTCTGTGCGTGCTTCTAAGTGGCAGGGTGTTCGAGTGTATCAGACAAGAGTGGGTGGCGGCTGCTTGAGCGCGTGAACCCTGTCGTGTATGATGTGAATTGTGTGGGGTTAGTTGAGCCCGCAAGCAAGCCTTAGGCACCCAAATTTGTCTTGATTGTGGGTCAGCCTCCATCGACTTCTTGGGTACCCAAATGGATTTCACTTTCTCAACAGAGGTTTTAGGAGTCCTCTTATTAGCATCAAGTCGTTGATTACTAATAGGAAGTTGAGACCGTTGTTGCGACTTAGTTACGGCCGGCAGCTCGTCTTTCCGCACCCACATTTGTTTCATCGGCTGAGTTGTTCTGCTTCGCGCGTTCTTTTGGTCTCTCGCCTGGAGAATCTTGAGTGATTGATTTGCCCTTCGTTGCTGCCTCCTTCTGGCCTTTGGAAAAGAAGGGAGTTCCATTGTGGTTCTGGCTCCTTCTTTGAGATCTTCGTTCTTCTGTATCACATAGCCTTGGACAAGAACAGCATGGTCAACTTCATGTGTACCCCTGGAGGGACCAGGAGTCTGTGCCTTTCCTAGTTCCTTGAGTGCTCCATTATTTAACTCCATTGTAATTCTAGTCTGATTCACCCATACCTGAAGAAGTCCACTTCTTAGGTTTAAGTTGACGGCTTGGTCATAGATCCAGTCTTGACCCAAGACAAGGGGCTCGGTGAGGTCCTCATCTTGACACACTAGTACTTTAACTGTCATTGCCTCATCATGAATATAGAGGGGAAGTTCCACCTCGCCCATGCAAGGGGTTTCCACGCCTCCCAATCCTATGAGATATGCTTCCACAGGATTGACAGTTAATTGCAACTCTAGACAGTAAGACAGTTTAACAGCACTAGTGGCTGCACCTGAGTCAATCAAGGCTCTTACAGTCCTTACACTCTTTCCTTGTCCTATATCTAAGGTTATGAAAGGACGTCGATCAATTATCCTATGAGAGCTAACACCTGAAACTTCACACATAGCCACGTCGTATCCTTGATCTGCATATGCATCTAGCCTAGGGTGCTCTCTACCTTGTCTTCTTAATTTCATTCTCCGTATGTGCTCTAGGGCTTCTGATTGAGCTTCTTCTCGGATTCGCTTTTCTTCCTCTTTGCGTTTCTTAGCAGTATTGAGTCGACTTAGCATTTCCTCTGTGAGAGGTTCCTGATACAACTTGACTCTGCATCCGCTGATATAACTTGGGAGAACATCGCCTTCTAATGTGGCTAGTTGCACTGCTCCACTTGTTGAGATTCTGTTAATGATCATGGGTCCGTAGCCTCTTTTCTCCAGTTTCCTCGCATGTTGCTTCAATGTGTAGACTAAAACTAAGTCGCCTGCCTTTAACCCTTTATCCTTAACGTGGGCATCAAAGTAGGCCTTCTGTCGTTTCTTAGCTGCATATATCCCTGCAGCTGCTCTCAGTCTTGTTTCTCCTAATCGTTCCAAGTCAAAAAGCCTAGAGGATAGTTCATGACCCGTCTATTCGTGCTCTTGTGCTACTTTTAATGTAGGTATTAAGAAGTCCAAAGGTAGCACGGCGTTTTGGCCAAATACCATCTGAAAGGGGGTGGCTTGAAGTACCGTTTCGTAGGCGACTCGGTATGCCCAAACAGCATGGTGTAGCTGTTTGTCCCAATCAGAGCGTTTATTGTTCACTAATTTCGTCAGTACATTGCATAAGATCTTGTTGGTGCTCTCAGCCTGGCCATTTGCTTGAGGGTGATAGGGGGCAGACTTCTTATGTATTACCAAGAATTCTTGGAGTAGATTTTCAACCACTTCATTCAAGAAGTGAGTGCCTCTATCACTAACTAGCTCTATAGGTAGCCCGTATCTAGTGAATACATTTTCAAACAAGAATTTAGCAGTTGTTTGAGCATCATTCTTTGTTGTGGCTTTTACCTCTACCCACTTTGTTAGATAGTCTGTCGCAACAATGATATATTCTGCATGGGAACCCTTAGCTGGGGGATTAATAGGACCTACAAAGTCTATTCCCCACTTAGAGAATGCACGTCCACCCATCATAGGTTTCAGTGGCATCTCATCTTTACGTATAGGATACTGAGTTCTCTGACAGACATCACATTGTTTCACATAGGTATGTGCATCCATGTGAAGGGTCGGCCACCAGAAGCCCGCAAATAGTATTGCCTTGATCACCCGATCTGGTCCAAAGTGTCCTCCTGCTACACCTTGGTGAGCAGTTTCCAAGATCTTAAGATATTCACTCTCATGGACACATAGTCTCAGGTAACCGTCTTTACCACGTTTGTATAGATTATCACCAATAAGTGAGTAATCCTGGGCTTCTTGTTCTAAACTCCTTTTCCTAGCCAGAGTCATGTCTGGAGGGAATGTTTTTGTCCTTAGAAAGGCTACTAGTGGTTCACTCCAATCCGGCACTATGGACACTTGATAAAGAGTGGCATGTTCCACAGGTGGTTTAGTGCAACAGATTGGGCATTCTTTGCACAACCTTTGGACATCCGCTTCCATAGTTGGCCAATGCACTCCGAGTCTCCTTAGTGTCTGTAGGGTTCGTTGTTTTGAGTAGTGTTGCTCTAATGCACCTACATGTGCTAATTGCAACCACTTCGCATACTCGTCCTCTTCTACACAACAAGCCAAGATTCCTTGATCCGTGTGCTTGTACATGCTTCCTGCCATGATGTGGTACTTTTGGGCTTTCACAACCTCTCTATTCTGTGTGTTTACTACTGGATGGTTAGGTCCGTATGTCAATACTGGTACCAATGGCTTAGCCCACTGCGGTACCACTTCCAAATTAAACAAGTAAGCATCAGGAAGGTCATCTGACACTCCTTGTGGGGCTTCTCCAGATGTGAGCCTAGAGAGGTGATCTGCTCTCAAATGAGTCCTCCCTTTCCTTACCACAACCTCAAAATCATATTCCATTAGCAAGAGAAACCATCTTACTAATCTTCCTGTATTGCATGGCTTGTTCACGAGATATAACAATGCTTGGTGGTCAGTAAAAAATTTAAACTTATTTGCAAGCAAATAATGTCTAAACTTTTTAACCGCATACACCATGCCTAAGCCTTCTCTCTCAGTAGTGGTGTAATTCCGTTCAGCTGCATTCAATTGTCTACTAGCGTAGGCAATGGGAAGATCCATATTACCTTCACCCGTAGGTTGTGCGAGTACACATCCAATAGCATAATTGGATGCATCCACATGAACATGGAATGGCTTATTCCAATCTGGTGTGGTCAAGATTGGTGCCGAACATAATCTTCCTTTAAGCTCATTGAAGGAATTCTCACATTCCTCAGTCCATTCAAAGTTTTTCAGAAGTCCGTACATGGGCTTTGCAATGACAACATACATGTGAATGAACCGGCGGTAGTAACCACAATGTCCCATGAAGGCTTGTACTTCCTTGACATTCCTTGGCCTAGGTAGCTCTGCTATGGCTCTCACTTTCTCTTCGTCAGTAGATATGCCATTCTTTGAAACTATGTGTCCTAGAATCTTGCCTTGCCTGACCATAAAGACGCACTTTTCTGGGTTCAGGCAGACTTGATATTCTCTACATTTGTCAGAGATTTGTTTGAGTTCAGGAATATGGGTTTGTCTAATGTTGGAATGAGCACAAAGATCATCAACATAGACTTCTAAATTCTTCCTCAGGAACTCTTTAAATACATGGCACATTAGTCTCTGGAAGGTAGCTGGTGCATTGGTAAGCCCAAATGGCATTACAGGAAAGGCAAATATACCCCACTCTGTGGCAAAAGCTGTCTTATGCTGATCTTTTGGGGCTATGGCTACTTGATTGTAGCCCGAAAATCCATCGAGGAAGTTGTACACTTCCTTGCCTGCTACTCTTTCTAAGAGGTCTTCTGTGATGGGAAGCGGATAGTTATCTCGAATTGTGGCTGCATTAACCTTCTTCAAGTTAATGCATACACGCAGCTTGCCATTCTTCTTGGGCACCACTACGATGGGGGATACCCACTCAGTGTGCTCAATTTCATAGATAAATCCAGCTTTGACCAGTCTATCTATCTCCTCTTTGATCTTAGCAGCATAATTATCGTAATATGTATAGGGCTTTTGCTTAGAGGGTTTGGCATCTAAAGTCATGGGGATGGTGTGTGAGCATATGTCAGGGTCAACACCTTTCAAATCCTTGTAACTCCAAGCGAATACATCTTTGTATTCTCTTAGCAAGGCTATTAACGCATGCTCTTCTTCCTCTGTTAGGTCATGGCCTATGTATGTGCATCTCTCCTCTCCTTCTTCTAGGGCCACTACTATTTTCTTGGTGGTTTCTTTGTTATCATAGGCCTCTCCTGATTGTGCCTCTCGTTTAGGCATTCTTATCATGACTCTCCTGTCGTCTATCTCGTACTTCTTAAAATTTTCTGGGACCTCAAACAAAGATTCTTCCTCCTTTGGTGAGACTCCTTTCTTCTTTCGTTTCTTTCCTTCTTCCTTCGGGGTCACATGTGTGGCTAATCTTACATCATTTGTAAGCTCTCCATGCCTCTGCGGTTGAAATTCTACTTCATGGAAGTATTCTTCATCTGATGCAAAAGGTGGGTCCATAATGATTGACTCTAGATCAGAGTCACTTGCATCCTCAAATGCATCAGGGCTAGGTTCGCATTCTTCTAGAACTGCCTCTCCCATGATTGGCTCTATGGAGAAGACTGAAATGTCATAGCCATCCTCATCACAGTGAGGTGTCCATTGTTCTTCATTGATGGCCACATCCATTGTTGCTAGGATTTCTGCCCAGCCATGGGGTTCGAATTCTTCATCAGGAAAGACTACAGGTGCATAGGCTGGGTCTTGAATTGATCTATGGTTTTCTTTTGCACCTACCTCTCTGGCTTTCTCTCTCTTCTCTTCTTCTACTACTACCTTACACATCCATAAGTGGGTGTCTTCATGCATCCACGAGGATCCGGATTCTATGGAATGCACAGACTCAGTCTCATCTTTGGCTCTATGGACGGGATTCCATTGAATAGGTGGTACATCTCTATGAGAGTAATCCTTAAGATTTACTTTGGTCGTAACACCTAAGTGTTGCAGGTACAGAGAATTGGTTCCCCAATCCTGTACCACTTGCAACTGCCGCATAAATGGTCTTCCCAAAATCATTTCATAGGCATGATTTTTATTGAAGTCACATATAGCAAATGTATGCTCAAACTCGACACCACAGGTGGTGAGAGTTATTCCTTCTAGCAATCCTAAGGGTCTCTCAATATGACCATCGGCCATCTGCAATTTCATTCTCGTTGGCCTGAGTGCTGGCTTGCCCCAACGCTTCCATAGGGAAGTGGTGGCAATTGCAACTCCTACACCTGAGTCCAAAATTGCCTTGGTGGTGTACTCCTGGTAGGTAATGGGAAGATAGGTGTTCCCTTCTTCACCTTCACACATATCTCCTATTTTATCCAAGGGTATCTCTGGCACTGTCCTATGTGATCCTACCTGGGAACGAGGTTTTGCTATCTCGGGCACTTGATTGGCTACATGTTTCCATAATTCAGGTCTAGCCTTGAGTAGCTCTTCTAACTTGAGATTGCACTGCACTTTAGTGTTCTTCACTACCTCTGTGTTCCTAGGTATGACTGAATCTTCGTTTCTTACCATGACTGTAGGTGCTCTCATACAGGTGGACTTTGCTTCCCATGGGCCTGTGAAATGGGGTAGTTCTTGTAAAGAATTAGACTCGAAGTCTAATCTTTATTGAGATTGGGTGCTCTCCTGCTCCCCATAAATGGATGGGATGTCTTGTGGGAATTGGTCGTGTGCATCATCCACAAGTTCAATGGGAGGAGGGACTTCACTTTCTTTAGCCCATTTGTCTTCTTGAATCTCGCGTAGGAATTCTGGTGTGAATTGATTCATAGAAGAAGAGGTGTCTGGCTCCGTAGAGTTAGGCACGTAGGCCTCAGGCACATAGGCTTTCTGGGTAGGAAGACCTGCTCTTTCACTAGCCTTGTCATGGTGTTGAGGGGCGAGTTCCTTTTGTGATTGTGCCATTGGATTCTCTATTCTTTCTAGGAAGGGGGGGTTGTTTGGTTCAGTGGGATTGGGCACATAAACTTCCGATGGGGGATGGGTCATGTTTTTGCTTGCTTTATCCCTTTCTTGATTTTTTTCTTCCTTGGCAGATCTTGCAATTATGCCCTCTAACTTCTCTAGGAGTCCATCCAAGTGTAATTGCGTCTTGGCTGAGCCCGAGTAATTGAAAAGGCGATTGGCTTCAAACATAATCTGAGCCAATGCGACCATTTTCGCACAAAGCTTGGTTCTTTCTATCTCTAGGTCAGCTCTAGGGTAACACTTGTCATGATCCGTGACATTTGGCCCTTCTTGGATTCTGGCCTGATATGCTTTAAGCATCATGTCTATGTCTTCAGGAGTGGGATCAGCTAATACTGATCCTACTCTAGGGGGTGGTGGAATCGTATGAGGTGGGTTGGAAGGTGGCGGGTTGGATGGCGATGGGAATGGTGGTGGTGGGGTAGTGTGAGAGGGAGTTTGAGATGTGAGTTCAGTTATCCTGGCTTTGGTTTCTCTTATGCTTTCCTCAAGTTCACTCATCTTTTTAGCCCATTGTCTTTTCATTCTTTCCCGACTGTCTTTCCACGCTCTAGTCCTTTTCTTTGTCACGCTCTCGGTTTCACTAGCCTCTGGGTTCTTATCCTGGTTTACCCCTTGGTTCTGTTGCAATGCCTGAGCTCTAGTCACTACCTGTACTGGTGTGGTGGATGTCACACTTCCTGTGGAATCTACCACCAACCCAATAACGTTAATAGGAGTGATTTTTGGCATATTATTAGGATTCTTAGGGCAGTCTCGTAAAAGATGCTCCTTTCCACATTCTTGGCAAAAGCCCTGAATTGTCACTGACTGGGTTGGGTAGATGGAGGTAAGGGACAATCACGAATGAGGTGATCTCCTTGACATCTGTAGCATGGTCCTCTAGGGAATGGGGGTCTTACCTGCCTAGGTTGAGGCTTAGGATTGGGGTTCGTATACATGACGTTTGAGTAATCTGACTCCCAACTAGGTTCATTTGGCTCTTCGCTATAGTAAGACTCACCATGCTCAGGAGACTGCATGTAGTAGGCCTGGGGACTATCGACATGTGTAGAATCAAAACTATGGTCACTGGGGTCACTTTCAAAAAGCAAAGGTGTTACGGGGACTATAGCTCTATTCAGGTTTTCTTCGGCTACTGCATATTTTACTGGGATCACCTTAGCTGGGGCAGGGGGTTGTTGTGCTAACACAGGCTGAGGCCTTTGGTGGCTTTGATATTGTGGTTGGTAGGTTTGTTGAGGCCTAGCGTACTGTTGTGGTGGATATTGGTTCTGATATCTTCCTTGTTGAGGGTATGTCTGAGGGTAGGTTTGCCTAACTGCTTGCTTGTTGTATGGGCAATCTTGCGCTGTGTGATTTGTGTATCTCCGTTCTATGGTGCACTACTGGCTACTAGGATTTACTTGGGGTTGAGCCATAATGGGACATACATTTGCCGTATGATCACCCCCACAAGTATAGCATCTTTTCACCGGGGCAAATCTCGGAATTTGTTTACTGGAGACGCCTAATTTTTGAGCTACTTTTTCCGCAAGTTCCTCAATTGATGTGGACTGCGTGGAAGAGAGGCTAGAGGCACTATCTGAATCTTTGTATATCTTGGAAAGCTCTAACTCCTCCCCTAGGTTATCCTCGATGTCAATGCACATGCGTACACACTCTTCTATGGTCCTAGGGTCCTTCAAGTACACATAGGATCTCAATTTGGTACTTAGCAATCCATCCAGGAATAACGCCACTTGCTTAGCTGGCGTGGGTAGCTCCGAAACAGGGCATCTTTCTAAGTATTGCCTAAATCTTCTTCCTGCAAGTCTCACGGTTCCTTGAGGGGTTTGCTTGAAGTTGTGAATCAGCGAGGAGGTATTATGCCTTATGCCACTCTTAGAGAATTCAATAACGAAAGCCTCTAGGAGTTGGTCTATGCTCCTGAACTGCCTTTCATTTAGTGGTTGAAACCATGTCAGGGCAGTGTTCCTAAGGGTCAGACCAAAGGCATTGTACTGCGTGAATAGATCCTCCACTTGTTCAGCTCTCAAGACTTGCCTAAACTCAGCCACATGATCGTATGGATCTCCAGTGCCATCGAAGTAGTTCTTCATGGACTTAACTAGCTGAGTCGGTCTCAAAGTCCTTGTGTGCTCTCTAGGTCGTGGTAGAGGGAACTCATCCGCATTTCTTTGATTCCTGTGAGCTCTAAGTATCTCAGGTTCTACTCTATTTGTTTCCGTTCTCGTTCTTTCTCTGCCCACTAGGTTGGCAAAGCTGACTTCTGGTCTATCTGTACTTCTGTCTCTTTGCATTCCATGAGCTTGGGATGTTCCAGCTCCAGGGTGACCATAGGATACATTCGATCTTGGTTGGGGGAAAACGAATTCACCCTTCCAAGTGTAAGCATGCCTATCATTTTCTGTCACCACAAAGATCCTCTCCGAAGGGTGATCTAAGTAGGTCACTCTACCTGGGCTATCAGGATTCTTAAACTCATAGATCATGATTGTTCCTATATCAATTGGCCGATCAGGTTTGTACCTCCAAAAGGCTTCGTCAGTTTCTCGATTGAGGAGCAAATCTATGCTCTTATTATCCTGGGGAATCCACTCTGGTGTGATAATCCTAGTGAGAACCGATTTGCCTCGAGGGGTTCTAGGTTCTGTACCCATGTTTCCTTGCTCTAGGTCACCTAAATCCGCTTCTAGGATCACATTTCCAAATTCGTCCGTCCTATCTGGGTGACTGGTGACTACGTATATGGTTCCTTCTTTGTCCAAGTATGCTCCGTTTTCGAACTTGACAGCTGGGCGCTCTAGTCCAATGGATTGATCAGGATTCTTAATTTGTACCACAGATCTTCCTAGGCCGTCCTCATAGATGCTGGCACCTAATCGGTTGGTCCTAAGGTATTCCAACTGCGTTTTGTAAGGGCCTTCTACCCTGTGCAAGTATGGCACTCCTGAACTTCCCATAGGTTTGTCCATGCCTTGAGACATCTCTGATTCACTGGTATCAGAGCTAGGGTAATGCGAGTGGTGACTCAACTGCTGGGCCCAAGACCTCGCAGTATGATTGACACTAGCCTCTGAAGACCTAAGGCTTTGTCTATCTCTTACTAGATGTCGTCCTGATCTAAGGTTCATATGCCTAACTGATTAACCCAATTTTTCCCAGGTACAACCACATTTCTGAGTCCTTTGTATCAATTACTTAATCCCCTTTTTATGTTGATTATCGTGTTTATACTCTTGTCTGATATCACGTCGTTAGGAATACTTGAGTTTAATTTCGCACTTTAGTTTGGTCGTTTCACATTAGGTTCTTTCCTTTTAAGGTTGTCGTTCACACACACAGGTTATCTCTTGACTTGAACTTGATTTCTTAGATAGTCTTTGATTTATCTCGTGCCTATCGTTGCCTGGAATTACTTCTAACACTACCCGCACTTAGCCTAAACTAAGAATTGACAGAGAGTGTTGCGGGTTTTCCAACCTTGAGTTCCTTTCCTTGTGTTGTTGCCCTGGTGTGCCCAGGACGCGCGTTCCCAAGCCTGCACTTACTCTTGCTTTGCGTACCCTTCGCTGCTCTCAAAGGACCTGTAAAAGGCCCACCGTTAGCTCAAGACTTAAATTCAAAAGACAGAACCAATCACTTTTATTCATGTAACACTTCACCAATTTGCACTATGACTTTTTGGACACAACTCTAGAGATCCCTGAATTTTGTTCCCCCTGGGTATGGTCAACTTCAAAACAAAAATCACGGCAAACGGATTTCGTATGAGAAAGTTATGCCCGTTCAGGGTTTTGGGGCTAAAACAGGATTAAACTAGGTTAACAGGCCAACAGGAATTCTCGGGTTACTTGGGTCATGCCCTCGTAATGCAATACTACACCGTAGTGTTTGTCCCACACTTGGTCAAAATTTAGACCATTATTTTTGCCTCAAAAATTTGACCCAATTTGCCCTTCTAACGTGTTCGCAAAGTCTGTCGGTCGCGATTGACAGGTCAGTCGCGATCGACGTGTTGATCGCGATTGACAGGTCCGTCGCGGCTGTCAATCGCGATTGCCACGTGGCCGAAAATTCAGTCAATCGTGGTCAAAGGGTCGTTGACTCTGTCGGTCGCGATTGATGTGTCGATTGCGATTGACAGGTCGGTCGCGAGGGTCTGTTCGTCGTGGTCAAACAATCGTTGTTTGTGTCGGTCGCGATTGATGGGTCGATCGCGATTGACAGGTCGGTCACGAGGGTCTGTCCGTCGTGGTCAAACAATCGTTGACTGTGTCGGTCGTGATTGACAGAGCCGTCGTGGGCTGTCAGTCGCGATTGATGGGTCGATCGCGATTGATGACTCCATCGCGATTGACACGTGTCACGCGTATGATCCGTCAGTCGTGGTCAATCGGTCGTTGACTCTGTCGGTCGCGATTGACAGAGCCGTTGTGGGCTGTCGGTCGCGATTGACGTGTCGATCGCGATTGACAGGCCTGTCCGTCGTGGTTTGTCGATCGCGATTGACAGAGCGATCGCGATTGACAGAAATCTGATGAATTTCAAAAAACTAAACACATTTTTGGGAAGCTCTAGGCCTGTAGATCATGGTTTTGCACTTTGTTTGGCAATTTGAGCATTTTTTCTGTCGGTCGCGATTGACAGAGGTCGGCGACACACAGACAGTTACTGCAAATTCCGTACCTGCACAGAGTGCTGGGGACGATGATGCGGCCTGTACCTGCAAGACAGCTCAAGAAACATGCAAAAACAGCACACACAATTTCGCTCTCTCGCTCTCTCTCACAAGTGAAATGAGGGAAATGAGGTGGAGAAGGTGATATGATCAAAAACTGAATTTTTCGCGATGATGGAAATGGAGGTGGAAGATGGTGATGATGATGATGGTGATGATGGTGGTAAGGTAAGAAAGAGAAAAATAGGAGAAGTAACGAAATTACCTACAACGCCAACGTCTCCAATCTACGTCTTACCATCACACGCTCGTCCTCAAAGTTCGATCCCCGGCAACGGCGCCAAAATTTGGTGTAGCTCAGTGATGAGTAGCACCTCCTTTAATGTCAATCCGGGAAGACGTGAGGATGGTATGAAGACCTCGAGCAAGTGAAGGCACAAGTGCGTGAGTGAGAAGCACACAAACATGCACACACATACACACACGCGCACACACGGCAAGACAAAGAGTGAGAAGCAATGGAGTTCTTAGATTACTTTCAAAAAGCTCTTACAAGTTCGTTTCAATTACAATCTAACCTCAAAAATGAGCTCTCTAGCTCTTTTTATAGTTTTTGACTAGGTTTTGACCCTGTTCAGACCTAGTGTCCGGCCTAGTTAAAAATTAGGTTCCAGGGCTTATTAGAGGGCTCAAACGAGATCTAAAAAATATGAAAATTGGCAGGTAGATACTTCTAAAGCTCCTCAAGCTCAAGGACTCCTTGGCTTGCACAAAATGGAGCTACAAAAATACGAAATGATATTTACAATGGTTTTTAGTGATGAAAATCACTATTTGTGTAGGGATTTTCTCTGTTGATTTGTCATACACCTCTTTGAGCTCCCTACTTGCTCTTTCTTCTTGTGTGCTCAACTCCTTCATGTCTGAAAAATTAGATGGCCTACTTGCCAGATCTTCTTTGACTGCCATGTCTGCTTGTGCTGTCCCTTCGCTCTGACTCTCTTCGTCTTGTGGCTCCTTCGGTTCCCTGACTGCTGCCAACACACACACACTCACTCCACAACTCGTGCTTGTTCACACACACACTACAGCAGCTCAAAAGTGTTGGGGAGGGGTAGACAACAGTCTTACACACACATTCCAAGCTTCACACACACAAAAGATCATAGAGAATATGAAAATCTACAGGAAAGAAGCAAATTTGAAATTCTGAAGCTCTCCTCCTTCAAAAATGGCAAAAAGTCTCTACAAAGAGTCACCAAGTGATTTATATACATGTGCCCTAAAAATGGTCCTTTCACACAAGTGACCGACACCTTATTGACTAATTTCTATTCTCCTATTATTTTACAAGGAATATATTACAATGATTTGGGATTATGCATCTAGAGGACTCCTCTAGTGCATTTACATAGCTTGAGGGAATTTCCTAAGACTTTGAAGAAGAAAAATATGCCCATTAATTTCGAAAAATTTGGGGCTCCTCTTTTGTGCCTCTTTGCTCTACAACACTCTCCCCCTCTTTGTCTCTGTCGTCCCTTGACACGCTTTTGCTTCTCGTTTATAGCTTGTCTAAGACTTCTGAATACACGAACCTAGTGGTCGAAGAAGCGATAAGGACTGTCAGACAGTTTTTTACTTTATCCGAGGTCTGTCCTTTACTTCTATTTGCCCTTTGGTATTCCTTATATCACAAAGCTGTGTTGCCTTGCTAATTCGGGTTGCCACACACGCCATAATTTGCTGACCTCTACTCTCTTTCAAGAGAGTGTTATGTTTCAAAGGCCCTATTTCTGAATCTGCTTTGTCATCCTCTAGGACCTGTTCCATTTCTTTCCACCCCATGCATCTAGTGGACGAGGAGGCACCTAGGACCTTCAGACAATTAGTTATCTTATCCGATGAAGAGTCCTCTGTGTGTTGTCTCTCTCCTCAGCTTGTTTCACTTCACCGCCTGCTCCTAGTGGATGAGGAAGGTGTGTGCAACCTCCCATGAAATGTCTTGGTTGTTATCTTTCTTTAATTCCACTCCTCAGGACCTGGGCCTTTGGCATTGTTGCTTGATGTGTGCCCCTACGGGGCTTTGGGCAGAGAGTTGTTCTTTTTCTTGATAATCTTCATTCCTTATTGAGCAACTTTATTCTTTGATTTTCTTCTTCTTCTCTTTTTGCTTGATTCCCCTTCCACACGTCCCTCCTCCTGAACTCTGTCATCCCTGACATGCTTTTTGTGGTGACGTGAGTACGCTTGTATTGCAGCTTGCTCTCGTTGATTAAGAAGATTGGCGTGACATATCATGAACTCTTTCCATTGACTGGACTGCACTCCGTTCTCTGGTGCCTGTCGCTGATCAGCAAAGAACTTGTTTCATAGACCACCAGTCTTGCATTAAGATTAGAAGTCATTTTCACAAAAAATTCAGAATCAATTTCAAAGAAGCTGTGAAAAATGCTTCTTCAAAAGTCTGCATATATGTGCTTGGCAAAAACATAAGCCATGAGTAGAACGCCATAATTGTTAATCGGCTCGGGATAGTGGAGAGATAAAAAATGAGTGCTTCGGATCCCTGAGTAATGTCGATGAAGTTCAAAAAAAGTATATTTTGCATGTTGGAAGACCTTGATGATTGTAAGTAACATGCTTAGAATCTTATTAGTCATTTTGACGGCTAAATCAGGTACAGTAGCGTAGCGAGCAATCCAAAATTCCATGGTTTTAACCATGTATTCTTCAATCGGTAGATAGTTATGCGATGGACTTGGCAATAGTGGATAGTTGAGCCACTGGTCATTTAGGCTACCCTTGCACTGTCCTTCCCAAAAATGCATCCAAGAGCGTCTCCAGGGTACTAGGCAAAAAGATGGATTTTCCTGAAGTACGTATGGCGATGATTCCCATTGTACCCGGAGCGTAGGCTTTTTTTCCACAAGTTTTCTCCTCCATACAGGGTCAGCTCTTTCGAATTCCTCTTGAGTGTAGTTGAATGTATTCCTACTGAATTGGAGGTTGTTGTCGGGCTCTTTACCTGTCGTGGTCTTTATATATTGGCGTGTTTGCTCTTTAAGTAGTCCATATGGTATATTGAATGGTTTTAATATCTGTTCCAAATTTTTGCTTTCAATCTTTGCTTCCTTCATGACCTTGATGATTTGATCTTCAAATTTTGCAGTAAGCTGGGACACCACTAGTGCCCTCTCAATTCGGCTCAGTTTTGCAATATCCCCATGCGTTCTTTCAAAGTGGATCTCCGTTTCCTCCCTTATCGGCGAATGATGTAAGGGGGAAGAGAGAGGACATACCTCAATCTCCTCAGTAGCCTCTATGGAGTGTGGAACTACTGGTGTCCCCTCTGTTATCGTTCGTGCCAATTGATCCTGCAGTTGTTTTATCAAGTCATCTTTGTGCTTAATCTCTTCGTTGGCCTTCAGAATCGTTTCTTTGTTTTAGGAGCTCTTCTCCTACGATAGCGAGTTGATCAATGTCTTCTTTACATTGTGCTACATACCTATTTTTGGCTATCTTCCACTTTGTTCTTAGTTCCGCGGTATCATTCATATACCTCGTCTCCCATTCTGCAACGACGGCCTGCTCCTGTTTGAGCTGATCTTCATACCTACCTATCTTTTCCTCCAAAGCCTTTGTGTCCTTTTTTGGCACTTCAGGAGCTTCTATAGGTTGATTACATAGAAGAGCTGTCATCACCTCCTTGTTCCTGTTTCGTACGTTCTCTGCGTCTTCCATGGATATTTTGATTTTTGATTCTAGTATTTTGCTTCGGGCATTCATGCATGCTTTCTCGGCCTCGCTAGCTTCATATTTCCTTTGTAAATCTTGTAGTTGGTCTTTTAATGTCTGATTTTCTGTCTCTAGTGTTTTACATTGCTGCTTGGCCTCTTGGACTTCTTTCTCTTTATTTGTTATGTTCTTTTGTGCTAGAACCAATTGGGCGGAAAGGTTCTTACCCATTTCGTGAAGTTGATGCTTTTTCTACATTGCTTTGTCATAGTCAGCATCAACCTCAAGCATTAATTGTTGCGTATCCATGGAAGTTTTAATCATATATTGCACCACTGGCTTGAGCTGAGCAACATCCACGTTCAACCAAGTTTTTGGGATGCTTGGAGCTTCCCCTGTTTGGACATCCTTTCCGTGCTCCACATGTATAGTCTCATTATGTGGTTGTCTGATTTGGAGTTGTACTTCCGGTTCTTTGCTTTCTTCTTCTATGTTAACAACCTTTGTGGCACTCCCTTGAAATGTAACATCCATAGGGGAGGGTTCTGCCACTACCCTTATTGGTGTGAAGGGTTCTGACTCTTCCACCGTATTATCTTCTGGTTCTTCCTTGGGATTTTTTGAATAATACCTTTCTTGCAAGCATAGTCTCTTGAATTTGAATGTTAGAAGATTTGTTTAACTTGATTACATGTACTCGTGCTTGGGAGGCCTCTTTTTCTGCCTTGTCTTGGCTGGAGTTGATGGGCGTTTGCTCCCCCTTCATGCCCTCTTCTTCCACATTCTTGTTCACTTTATTTAACTCCTCCCATTGTCCATCATCCTTGGACTCACTTTGAATGTCCACATTCATTAAGGAGGTGTCTGGTTCTTCTTGTGCATCTGATGATGAGCTTGAATTTACTAAACCCAATTCCCGGTATCTATGCACCTTGGTCAGCCTTTTTCTTTGTTCTAAATCTTGACCGGCTTGCTGGTAATGGTGCCCTTGCACTGATAGATTTACTTGACCTTCAATATATTGGTGTGTGGCTTCCATTGCTTTGGCTAATTCTTCTTCTGTGATCGGTTGATGGTCTTCAATTCTTGTCCTTGGAAGTACATGTGCTCTCTTTGTGGTTGGCACTCGGCTTTGGTTTGCATCATTTCCCTTAACCTCTTGGTACCTCTCATTCTAGGTTGTGAGATAGTTTCTGCTTCCTCGACAATTGTTACTCCCTTCTTTTTCCTAGGGACAATTGCAACCTTTGCATATTTTGCCATGGTTTCCGATGATGGCATTTCTCGCAAATGCTCTCTAATGCCCAAGGCATGATATATCAATATGGTCAAAGCCACACTACCATTCAGAAATTTCTTGTGATTCCATTGCTTCTTTGCCTCAAACAACCTCTCTTGAATATAAGGATTCATGTTGACTTGATTTCCCATTTGTTTAATAGCATGTGACAACATTTGTACTATGATCTTTTGTGGATCCGTATACCTGTGCATGTTTGGAAAAAAAAATGCTGATGGATAAGCCTCACTTCATCTTCAATATCAATACGATTGATGTCATTGAATGTTCGCGTCTTGGCTCCTCGACTTTCTTCTTTCAAGACTGTAGTCCCGTCATTCTCCCATCCAAAAGCTTCCTTAATTAATTCATGTGTAAATTGAATTATGACCCATTCACCAACTACATCCATGACTCTAGCCTCCGGCACCAATGGGTCATGCAGGGCAGGTTGCAAGGTATTCATAACTTGGACACATCTCTGAAAATCAGGCTTGTAGATTGGTAACTCAAAGTATTTATGAATGCCCACCTTCTTCACGACGTCCATGGTTGATGTGAGCTCATGTACTACTTTGAAATTTTTGGACATCATAGGGAACTAGTGATCTGTATCCATGATTTTGATGGTTACGAGGAATAGGAAATCCCTTGCTCGTTGATCATCCCTAAACCAATGACCTTTTGATTTAGTCACACTTTGCAAAGGGAATTCCAACACTTCCTCTTGAATGGTAGCTATAGAGTCTTCAAAAGCCATCTGCACTCGCAATGCAAGAGCATTAGCTGCTGTAGAATACATGTCGTTTAGTGATGTGTGTTGTCGTGATATTTCATGCGTTGTGTCACTCCGTTCCCCATGTGTGCATTAGTAGAACTTCTTACCGCTTCTGTTTTTTTTTCATTTTTACTTCTGAAAGAAAACAAGAATTAGTGTAGCTGAAGCAATTATTTATTTACATAGTAGGTCCATTCCTAAGGAAGTAGAAGCTATGACCTGTCCCCCATTGGAGAATGTGCACCACTAATTCTATTATGTACATTATGTGCCGAATGCCTGGCCTCGTAATGTGGCCCTATCATGCATACTTTAGGTGCATTTGAAGCTTCATGAGTGCAAAAGAAATCTTCTTGGCTCAAGTGTTCCATTCCTTGCTGTTGCCTTGGTTTCCAGATCCCTTTGGTAGTAGAGGTTTTAAGCCTTGCCTTTTGCTCATTTTGTCCTGTTGCATTTGTATCTCTTCTCTTTTTTGTTATCCGAGTTGTGGGGTTCCTTCTCTTGGGGTATCTGTGACAAATCTTGCTATCTTGATGGTATTGTTGTGTCGATATAATGTTTCCTCCTGCTTGTCTATCTCTTGAATGGCCACTTGTCTGACCTTATGTGGAATCCACATTTGGTGCCTTGTTTTTTGAGCTTCTATCAAAGGCTTCGGAAGCCATACTCTCAAAAGTCGTTTTGGTTCTGATGTTGGTGAAGAATTTTTGCAAGCCTGACTCTTGACCATACACCTCGCCATCTCCATAAGTGACCTCTTCTTTCGTTCACCAACTCCATTCTGTTGAGGTGTATACGGCACTGTACAATGGTGTTTTATCCCACGTTCAGCAAAAAATGCATTAAAATCAGAAGACGTATATTCCCCCCCTCGATCAGAATGGAGGGTGCCCATTTTACATCCTGACAGATTTTCAGCCAAAACAAAAAACTATTTGAAGCACAAAAACACTTCGGACTTTTCCTTCAATGGATATACCCATGCATGCGTGGAAAAATCATCAATGAAAGTCACGAAGTAAAGATAGTTTCCAAAAGAAGGTGTCTGCATAGGACCACAAACATCACTATGTACAACCTGCAAATTCTACGTAGCCCGAACTGAACCATCTTTTGGAAAGGAGGAACACTGCATTTTGCCCAAAATACAGCCTTCACATACATGTTTTCGAGGTGCCTCAAGCTTGGGCAAAGAAGACACCATATCAGATTTTTGCAGGAGTAGCAAACTAGCAAAATTCAGATGACCAAAGTGTGCATGCCAAAGCTTTGCATCTGACATAGCTTGAGAATCATGAACTGCACATGCCGAATCATTCACAGATCTTTCATAGTCTATGAGCTTATACAACCCACGACATAAAATGCTAGAAGCAATAATAACATCGCCATTTGACAGATCATGAACTGTACATTTGTCACCAACAAATTTCACAACCAAGCCAATCTTGGATAATGCGAAAACTGATAACAGATTCTTCTTGATCCCTGGCACAAATGAAGCATCTGACAAGGTGAAAGAACTACCATCAGCAGTAGTCAGAATGATCCTACCAACTTCCATAACAGGATAAGAGGAGTTGTTGGCGCATGTGACAGTATTCCCTATAGGGGCAGGCTCGAGTGAAGAGAAGAAACTACGCTGCGAGGTAATATGTTTGGTCGCCCCACTATCAAAGTACCAAACATCTGAGTCCACTACAGACATGCACTACTCATGAGAAGATGGGTCAAAACTGCAAACAATAGTAAACGCCCATTCTTCTTCCTGCACAAGATTAGTAGACTCTATTTTTGGTGTAGAGGCTTTTGCAACAACCATTCCAGCCTCCTTTTTCTTTGCCTCTTTTGCAGCCAATTTTGGACAGTTCTTTATGATATGAACATTTCCTTTACAGTACTTGCAAAACAATTTCTGCTTTTTTGATTTCTTCTCATCTTTATCCTGGTTCTTCGAATGTGCAGCATTTGCAGATTTCTGCTTACTAGTAGAAGAGCTCCATTTTCCTTTGCCCTTCTGACTAGCCAGGAAAGCTTGATCTGCAACACGCATAATGGACCTATTTTGCCTGGACTGATCTTCCTATAACAGAAAAAAGACTAACTCCTCAAATGACAAGGCATTTGGATTGCCTTTCATCATCAATCGAAGAGTAGAAGCAAAACTCTGATATGAATCAGGAAGACTATTCAGAACGGTCTACACAAGTGAGCTATCTGGTATAACCTCATCAGCAGAAATCAACTGTTCCTTCAAGTCTTTGATCTTTGTTAGAAAACTGTCCATAGAATCACCTTCATTCATGTGCTCACTCTCCAACTGTTTTCAGAGGTAAGCAACACGAGCCTCATTCCTAGCCTGGTACAATGTGGTAAGTGTATCCCAAGCATCCTTTGCTGTTCTGCAAGAGCGAATGTGAGGAATAATAGCACGTTTGACAGACAAAGCTATCAATGCATGTGCTTGAGCATCTCTTCCATCCCAACGAATTTGCTCTACAGTAGGTGCAATAGAAACAGCAGCACAAACAGGAATCTGCAGAATATCATCTTCAACACCATCTCCATCAGCTTCAACACCTGTATTTGCAGTACCTGTAGTCGGAGGTGTAACAGGACGTCTTTCAACACCCTGCACAATGTTCCACAGTCCTTTTGCAACCAATACATGTCGCATCATATAAGCCCATAATGGGTAGTTGGTACCATCCAACTTATCCTCAACAGCCAACGTACGGAATACATCAGTGCTTTCAGCCATGGCCGGTGACTAAAATACCTTGATGCAGAAAATTGATTGTATCTCAAAAAGTTGAATGGAACTGCCCAGACAAGTTCTACTAAACCTGTAACAGACTTTGAGACGGTTATACTGGCGAATTGAAACATGTATATACCTTTGGCACAAAAAGACGAAATAGCCTACACAAGCGCTGTGATAGTGCGTTCGGAGGCCGAAACGAGCTCAGATCGCAATTTCGACACCACATAGCGAAGCTGTTTTGATCTCTGAAACACTCTGAGTATGCTCACCAATTTTTGTGCGAATCTGAGATTGCAACCGGAGTGTCGACGATGCCCTAGATGAAGCGGCGACCTGCTCTAATACCAATTGTTGGAGTTAGACGTCTGCGGAAGCACGCGAACAGCACAAGGAAGAAGAAGAAGCTTGAAGCACAACACACAAGACTAAATGTATTACTAGAGAATGTACAAAGATAAGTAGCCCATTAGGGCAATAGGCGTATATACAAGCCGGGGGAAAAAAACCTCCTAAAGAGGGAAAAAAGTGCCCCGGCAGTCCTCGAGTGTTCACACACATCACTACCTAAAATATATAAACAAAAAATTGCCTTCCAATTGCATAAAAAAACTTTCTTTCTCTATAATCTCTATAATCTCTATAATCTCTATAATCTCTTTCTTCCTTCTCTCTCTTCCTTCTCTCTCTTCCTTCTCTCTCTTCTTCTCTCATTCTCTCTCCACTCTCTCTCTATCTCTCTCTTCTTCTCTCATCCTCACTTTGCTCTCTCTCTCTCTCTCTCTCTCTCTCTCTCTCTCTCTCTCTCTCTCCTCTGTTGGGGGATTCTTGGACAAGAAGGGATTTGAGTGTTTGTAGGAGGAAAGGGAAAGACAAGAAGAAAGATACACATTGGAAGCCTCTATCGATTGATTATAAGAAGCCAAATACAATGGTGATGCACAATACAATCCAATAATACAACCCAATGCTTCTGTACAAAATCCCACCGAGTGCTCAATCACAAAATACCAAATACCCAAGGGTCTTGTTGCTGCCGGCCTTCTTTGCACCAGACCTCCACCTTCTTCAAGCGTGCACTTGTGCACACCTTGCACCAAGCTTCCAATAAGGGGGAGGGATGGACACCTTCTGTCGGCACGCGCACAACTTCAATGGGACCTTGGGATCCTTGGGGGACTAGCTTAGCACTTCTCTCCACATTGCCTTAGTCACTCTTCATGCACATCTTGCACTTCACTTCTCTGCATCGCACACTATGTGTCCCTTGCACTTCTCTCTCTTGCCTAGCTTAGACTATGCTCACCTTTCTAAGTTCTCCAAGAATAGTCCTTGCCTTCATTTGAGTGTCGATTCATGTACGCTCCTAACTGCAAGAGTATCTTGGTGCTCACTTTGATGTCCCAAGATTATCTCCAAAAGTGGGCAGCCAACGAATCCTTGTTTTGTCTTGTGGTGAATTTAGACTAAAACTCAAATTTTAATTAGGGGGCCATACTTTCACTTCTGTGTACGCTGCTGCTTCACATACCTTCACATTTTTGCCTTTTAATTCTTCACTTGTGCACCTAAGAGAGGGTCCACCTGAACCTTCCAAAACACTTTAAAAACACTTTGAACCTTAGAGAAACTAGAGAAATACCTCTGCAACCTGCAACCAACTTTCTCCAATTTACCCTTTGTGAACCAATTAATTGTGCACTACCTGTGCACTTTGACACCTGAACTTTGAACACTTTGACTTTGCCCATGTTGACTTTGACTTTGACCTTGTTGACTTTGATTATTTTAACTTTGAACTTTTGACTTTGATTGTGGTTGACTTTGATTGTAGTTGACTTTGACCAATATGACTTTTATGGGCGCAACAGTAACCCACCACCTAATGTGCTCTCCGTCCCGGAGAGCTACAACCAAAACTCTGAGCAGATAGGACACCATGATATTTGTGCTGCAAAATCTTCAAAAGGACACTTGAGTAGTTACCAAGTCCACCAGAAGCAGGAGAGAACAAGCACCAGAGAGGAACCCAAAAGTGGAATTTTTTGCATGGAAAAGCAAATGATTGCAATGGGAGGGTAGAAAGGAGGGGAAAGGGAGGGCTGAGGGGGCTAAGATGGATAGGGCAGGGAGGGGTAAGGATGGGGCTGGGTAGAAGCGTAAAGGGAGCATGAGGGAGTGGGATTATGGGGTCTGGAGAGGGCCAAAATGGTCAAACATTAGAGCTACATAGGGTGCATTGGCAAAATGTGAAACATAATGTAAAACAAAGTGAGAATAGACCAAGTGGACCATTTGGAGAACTAAAAACATGTAATAAATGTGCTCAAAACATGTGGCTTTTGACCAAAAGTCAGAGAAGAGGTGATATTTTGGAGACATTAAGGCAAGAAATGAATCTAGAGTGTCAAAATACATGAAAATGACCCCACTTTTTAAACAAATGGCCATCCGAGGCGCAATCCAGAGCCAAAAGCATTGGACCATGGAAAAAAATAAATAAATAAATAAATAAATATATATATATATATATATATATATATATATATATATATATATATATATATATATATATATTAAATATCAAATTGAGAAATAAAATAAGAATCTTCTTCCTTTTTTTTTAAGGAACGCACATTGCTGGGCATAAAAAATAAAAATAAAGCAAAAAATAATAAATAATAAATAAATTAAAAATAAAATAATAACAAAAAACTAAATAAAAATCAAAACAATAAAATGAATAAAAATAAAAATAAATCCGGGGGGCGAGGGTAATAAAAAAATTAAAAATAAAATAATAAATAAAATTAAAATAATAATAATAAATAAATAAATAAAAATCAAAACAATAAAATAAATAAAAAGAAAAATAAATCCGGGGGGAGAGAGAGAGAGAGAGAGCGAGAGTTTTTTTTTCTTTTTTTGGAAAATATCTGAAAAAATCCATGGGGGGCCGTTTTTCTCTCTTTTTTTTTCCTGTTGAAAATATCCAAAATTTGAGAAAAATCCCTAAAGAATCCAAAAAAAAAAGCAAAAAAAATCTTAAAAATTAAAAGAAAAATTCCCTACAGCTCTAAGCCAATTTCCTCACTCAAAAAGTAACTACCCCCAGAGGCAAGTCAGTAGTGACATGAGTCTTGAGAGGGGATTTGATACCTCAAGATGACTACTTATTGGAGGTCTATTTGATCCATGGAGCAGATTTACTTCTACAAATTGACTCACCTACGCAGGGACGGGAAGAAAGTACGATGACCTTTTACAAGTTAAAAGATCCTGAAGACGAGTCTAGAGTAACCTACCTAGACAAGAACCAAAGAAGATATTGGCTTGTTGATGCCTTAGATAGAGCTCGATTGAAGTATATGGGCTTACTTGTATTCCCCTAGTGCAAGCAAGCAACTACCTCTCAGAATCCTTTTGGAACACAGCAGGAATCGGACATACAATGTCAGGACAAACAAGCCATCGGAGTGTTCCAAATAGAAACCATGTACAATTTACAATGCCCGGAATGCAAACACACTATCAAACACAACTTGGAGTATGCAACCTACACAGGCCACCAGCGAGACCAACACCTCCACTAGGAGTGCAACCAGGAATACCCCCAATCAGACCAGCAGTCCATGTAATGCCAAGACAGCCAGAGCCCATAAGAAGACTAAGACCAATTCAGGTGGTCAAATGTATGAGAAATCATTATGATGGATTCGGAGAACCTTACGACCACATTGCTGAATTTAAACAAGTTCTAAGAGCTGAATAAGTGGATGACTTCTTTGTGCAGTATGAGTCCTTTGGGCTCACTCTCAAGGGAACAGCTCTGACGTGGTTCCAGCCATTAGATCCCAATCAATTTGGAGATATTGAACAATTTTGTCAAGAATTCATAGGGGAAGTCACTAAAGGAGGGATTAAACACAAATCTTCATCTTTAATCCATAGCTTTAAGCAGAGCCCAAATGAAACTGTGAAAACAGCTGCACAAAAATTCAATCAGTATGTGGATAGATGCCCAGCGGCAGAAAGACCCACGCAGCAAAAAATGATTTCATTATTCTTGGATGGACTAACAAACGGAACTTTAAGAATGTTAGTCTATGTAAAGAGACTACAGACATTGAGTGAATGTCTCCAAGAGTGTATTGACCTTGAGGACAACCTAGCAGATGATCTCAAGAGTGCGACCAGTCCTACTAAATCAGAAGACACTAGAAGCACAGTAACATCCAAGTCAAGCAATGTGGAAGAGCTAGCGGATCTGGTAGCGAAGAAGTTAGGAGTTCTTGGACAAAGGAACTACCTGCATCCGTCTCTGAGAATACCTATGTTACAAAGATGAAGCTCATGTGGAGGTGATCACCCCACTCACATGTGTGTACGAGGAGGAACAGGTGTACCCCAAGCGCACCCTTATAATAGGCAGCCCCATCAAGGAGCGGCCTTGTATTGTCACATAGAACAAAAATACACCAATCACACCATGGAAAATTGCCCATTCCATAGGCAGACACGGCCTCTACAACCACCTCAGTATCGACCATATGGATACCCACCTAGAGAGCCAGACAGAGAGATGCCCAGGTTCAATCCCTGCCCAACACCACCAAGAGCTCCTAGGCCATACGAGCAAGTACAATATACACAACCCTAGCCAGTGTTAGGACCACAATTGTCACATCCCCAACATGTGGTACCTGTCAAGTATACCCAACTAGAGGAAAACTTAGAAAGAGCCATAGTGCCAGCATCACCAATAGGCAGTGTAGAGTCAACGAACCCAGGATATGAGCAATCCCAAGGGGAGTACTATTCCTATGATGCTAATATAATGGAGTATGAGCAAGTTTATGATCCGCAACACTATGGATACGTAGGATATGACAATACCTATGGACCAAAAGTGGTGACATTAATGTACACTGCACCTAAAGCACAAGCACCCGTAAGACCACCCATCAGACCACCTATGCCAAGAGGACCGTGTTATAGATGCGGAGGAGACCACTTTATCATTGAATGCACTCGACCGTACAACCCACCACCTCTTAGGACTTGGGAAGGGTATTGCAGTGATTGTGGAAAGGAACATCTCTTCCGAGATTGCCCAAAAAATCCCAACAAGGCTCAAGACATTGAACCTATTAATGTAATCCAAGTGATAGAAGCACCGGGAAGTGACAAGGAATACACCGTACCATTAAAGGCCATCACACGAGCATGAACGAATGAACAAGAAGGAAACCAACCGGACCTTGAACAAGAAAACAGTAAAACCTTAGACCCCAAAATTCAAATAGTAAGACCATCGCGAGAGTTCTCAAGCAACAAAAGCCAAAAATGGAAGGAAAGAAGAGAAAAGCTCAAGGAAAAATGGATGAAAAACAAAAATCAAGAAAATAAGAAGCATACACAAAGCCATAAGAAGCCTAAAGAACAAGAGATTCGGGAAGAAGTTTCCATTCCATCGCTTATCTGAGAGTCAAAAAAGCCAGGATCAATTCTAGCCGACACAAAATTGGATGATTTGGACATGTGGTTGAAAGCATACCAAGCTAGAATTAAGACGGGACCGAATGTGGAGCAACATGAAAAGCTTTACCCACTAGGAGAGTTAGAAAAGGAGAGGCTCGCGATATGTAGAAAACTCATAGAGGTAGCACAAGTAACCCTAGAAAAGACTATCCCTACCCTCCCCGAGACAAGGATAGCAGAGGATCAATACAAGGACTGTGTTAAAGCCAAGGACAAGGAACCTAAAGAGAAGGATGATAAAGGTGAGATAGTGAAAACCTAGGATGAACCTATGTCAACAGTGCCGGATTTAGAGGCTGACTGGCCAAAAGAATTATGGAATAGAATCCGAGAAGAACAATGGAAGAGGAATGGAGTGGCTAAACCTCCTTTTGAGGAATTAGATGTGGAAGTTTATGAGCCAAGTCCCAACATGGAAGAAGTATATGAGGAAGTATCGAGACTAGACCGAAATAGGGAAGAAGCTCAGAGCATTTCGACCCTACCAAATTACATGGGAGAGTACGAAAAAGAATCCATGATCTTCCGAGCACCCAGAGTACGAGGAAAAGGAAAGGGAAACTCAGATAAGAATCCACACAATCTAACAGAACTTAAAAAGAAAAAATTACAATGCCAATTGACTGTGGAAGAACTACTTCGTGTTAAACCACAATTATGGAAACAATTAGCAGGTCAACTGGAGTTAGGGCAGGAGAAGAACAAAAAGGAAAGCAAGAGGAATGAAAACCCACCTAAGGTACAAATTCCAGTGGATAAGGTTGGAGAATTTAGTGAAGTAGATGAAGGTAACATGTGTCTACCTGTCACTTATAATGGCTATATGACCAAAGCCATACTAGACAATGGAGCAGGAGTAGGTATTGCTACCAAAGAAATTTGGGAGAAATGGGGAAAGCTTGCCTTACGACCCACTCGCATGAAGCTTCAGTTAGCAGATGGTCATGTTGAAAGACCATGGGAATATTAGAAAAGATCAAATTAGCCACCTGTGGAGTTGAATTTGAGCATACTTTAGTCATCTGTCAATTTGGAAAAGCAAATAACTATGAGATGATATTAGGATGACCCTTCATGAGATATCTTAGGGTAGTGCAAGATTGGGGACGAGACTCATTATACCTTCAACATCAAGGAGACACTACCAAGATAAACTTGCATACCTTTGCATACAAAGATGTACCACCACTACAATGGAACCCCATACATAAAGAATAGGATGATTTGTCTATCCATAGTGCTGGATCAAGCGATCAATCATGGATGCATGAGGACACCCAATTATGGATGTGTAAAGAAGACAAGAAAGAGGATAACAAGATGCAGTTATGGCCAATAGGACATCCTAACTATCGACCAGTAGAGGACCCAATGTATATGCCTCAAATCTTTCCCGATGAAGCCTTTGAGCCTCATGGATGGATGGAGATCCTAGCAACCTTAGATGTATGTGTGAATGAAGAAGTTCTGACGATGAATGAATGTGTGGACGAAGAAGGCTACGATGTAAATTTGTACATGGTTGTCCTTCAAGAAATAGAAGGAGGGGAAATATTGGAAAAGGAGTGGAAAGAATAATACGAGAGCATAGAGATGGAACGGGAATTTGATTCTGAAGAACATTTCCTAGAAGCCATTCGAACCAAAGACAAGTATGGAATGACCAAAGTGTTAGCAATAGAAGCAGCCCCCATAGTACCAAAGCAGGAGGAAAGTGTGAGTAAGATCGAACCAGACCCTGAACTTTTTGAGGTTCTGGAGCATTTCAAAAGATATAAAGTAGAAGAGAGAAAAATAGCTATTCAAATGCCTAAGAGAGAGGCAAGAGAAGGAGAAGCGTACGACAACAAGGAACAAACAAAAAAGATCATAGTGACTGTCGAAGATGGAGAAGAAAGATGTACATACATAGGGAAAGACGTGTCAAGAGAAGAGGAAGAAGAATTGATACAGTTGATCCGAGAATATCGAGATGTATTTGCTTGGACATATAAGGATCTCAAGGGTGTGGAACCCTCTATTTGTTCTCATAGAAAACCAATGATGGTGGAGGAAAAACCATCTAAACAATGCCCTTACACATACAATGAGGTATGTTGCTAAAGTAAAAGAAGAAATAGATAAGCTATTAGCAACTGGATTCATTTATGAAATAGAACACACTGAATGGGTATCACCACTAGTGGTTGTGCCTAAAAAGAACGGAAAACTCAGAGTATACATTAACCTGGAAAAAGTGAATGCAGCCACGATCCATGATAGCTATCCATTACCTATCACCGACCATCTATTGGAAAGAGTTGCAGGAAAAGAAGTCTATAGCTTCTTAGATGGATTCTCTGGATACAACCAAGCAGCTATTGCTACTGAGGACCAAGATAAGACCGCATTCGCGACTGAATGGGGAGTCTATGCTTTCAGAGTGATGCCCTTTGGACTCACTAACGCACCTACCACTTTCCAAAGGTTGATGTGCCATGTTTTCAAAGAATTCCTAAAGAAAAGTATGGAAGTGTATGTGGATGACCTATGCACATATTCAAATCAAAGGCAAGACCACATTCCAGAATTGCAAAAAATATTTGATAAGTGCTGACAATATAGAGTCTGCTTGAATCCCGAGAAGTGTGTCTTCATGGTAAGACAAGGGAAGATTTTGGGACACATAGTGTCTAGGAACGGAATATCTACAGATGAAGACAAGATCAAGGTCATTTTAGAACTTCCTAGACCAAAGAATGCAAAAGAAGTGCAAGCATTTATGAGACATTGTGGATACTACCGCCGATTTATCCACATGTATGCTATAATTGCCAAACCCTTGTATGGACTTTTGACCCAATTCACTTGGACGGAGGAATGTGAAAAGGCATTTAATGAGTTAAAAAGGCGACTTAGCACGGTCCCAATTTTGAAAACACCGAATTGGAACAATCCTTTCCATATTCATGTGGACGCTTCAAATTACGCAATAGGATGCATCTTAGCTCAGCCAGCAGACGAAGGAAAGTTTGATCACCCAATCGCCTATGCAAGTAAACAACTGAATCAAGCTGAGAGAAACTATACAACCACGGAGCGAGAAGAAATAGGAATGGTGCGCGCTGTAAAGAAATTCAGACACTATCTCTTAGCCAACAAATTCAAGCTCTTCATAGATCATCAAGCCTTATTGTACCTAGTCAATAAGCCTTGTAACACGGGTAGACTTGTGAGATGGTTTCTGTTATTGATGGAGTTCAATTTTGAAGTAATCGTAAAAAAAGGAAATACTCATGTGAGGGCAGATCACCTCTCTAGATTAACACATGGAGAACTACCAAGTCCACATATTTTCATTTACCTTCCAAAAAGATTTCTCAATGTACTTCTACTGTGTCATGTGAATACACTAAACAAAATCAGGAACTGAATCCTGGAACCTGTGACTGACAACTCACAACTTAGTGTATTATGAACACCGTTGGTTCATCTCTGACTGTACTCAAGTCAAGTCAACTCAACTCAATTGAAATCAATTGAAATCAATTGAAATCAACTGAAATCAACTCATGAGTCTCATCAAAAAATAATATTTATGATGTCATCATGTCTTCATCCTTGTTCTATCTGTAAGTCTTTCATACCTCTTTCCTTCAGAACCTGGTATAAACATAAATTTGCGCACTTCTAAAAACATACCCTTCTAAAATATCAAGCTTCTCTTCAATAGAACTCTAGAATCTTCTCCTGAACAGGAACATCCTAACACGAACTTTCTCCAGACATTCTTCTTCCTTCTTCTTTCAAAGCTGGAATATAAAGAGAAACTGACAAAGGAAATATAGGAATACCTGAAATAGGAATACATGTAGGTATGACTCTGAATTCTTTCACATATGGCTGAAAATAAGTCTTCATGTTTCATCACCCCCCTGGATGATTTAACACTAGTATCCAGTATTCTTCAAATATATCAGACTTTATGAAATCTGGAACGTCTTCCTTCATAAATCTAATGTTCAGTGATCAATACCTGTATCTGAAACAAAATCTCCGAACCCTTTTTATTAGCACTGTACACATGCTAATAGCTTTCCATGTCATTCCTCAGCTTTCCAAATTGTAGAATAAGGTTAGCTGAACCTAACATAACAAAACCTTACTGAAAGCTTTATAGGATTCATAACCTTCTGTAACATAACAAGTATCTTCTTCTATTTCTCTGCAACACAAATCTGATAGAACCTAAATCTTTGACTTATTTCTTCCAATGCTAATAATCTTCACAAACAAAGGATAGACAACTGACTCATAAATACTCAAGATCATACAAGATCATACAAGATCATACAAGATCATACAAGATCATACAAGATCATACAAGATCAATGATCTCTCCTGTGTAGAATCTGCTCTCATCAAACCTTCATGACTGAATGTTTGATTTATTTACTTGAATGTCTCCAAGTGTCCATGCTTCTTAAAAAGTTGTAAAACTTTTCTTCAAACAAATCCTTCCCAAGAATCTGCAACTCCTACTTGAAATATAAGTGGAAAAACTTCTCACCTTGAGAAATCCAAAAGCTACAAGTTGATACTTCATCTTTTCATATTCAACCTAGGTGAAATGTGACAGTACCTGCTTGACTTTCTTTTGGCTAACTCCACTTCTCAATCAAGTGATAGGATATGATGGAACACCTTTTTGAATACAAACATGTATCCAAAAGTCTAGACAATCATAGGAAGTAGATTCTCCATTGACTTGTACATTAACAATCTGAATTTTCTGGAGTTTTCTGAAAATATTGAATATGAGGTAACTTTTCCAAACATAAAACCTCAACCCAAGTTTTCAACATCTGCTACAAAACTCTTTTACCTTAAGAGGTAGATAAAGAAGAAATATACTTTTTTTTGCAACTTGTCATATACAAAGTAGCTCTGTATTGACACTCCAAGAATTCTTTGAGGGAATATATAAGCTGCCTGCTAAAAATCTTCAACTTATATATAACTCATACACATATGAGTCAAAACATATATCTGCTGCTTTTTCTTTCTCTCAATGCAATTCTTTGTCAAATCTACTAAATCATGACCAAGTGTAATGCAAAACAAGAAATTGCTTCTTCTTTAGAGTCTCTTCACAAGATGTTCTCGTAGACTTGTCTTTGGGTGTAGAGGATAAAATAGGAAAATTATATGGAAAATATGCGAGAAAAGGAAGTCTTACTTTTCTTTTTGGAAATGATGGACTTTCTTTTTCTGCATCTTTCTTCCACCTGATGATGATCTCAACATCTTCAAACTTCTCTTTCATACCTTTTGTTCTCTTCATCTTGAAGTAGCAAACACTCTTGACCGCTTCAAATGAACTTTTCTCTTCCTCTAGTGCTAAGAGTAAGAGATAAAACAAACATGGTATACAAGTGGAAGTGAATATGGAAACATGTTTTATCATCTCCTCATATCTCTGAATCAAAATTCTACTTCAAATGACTGAAATGACTAAATTCACCAACCTTTTGTCTGAGTGATGAATTACCTTTCTAGAGTTACCTCTCTAGATCACATTTGTACCTTGATATCCAACCAACTTACAACAAAAAATTGGCTGAAAACAAAAAAACTCATCCCATCTCCAAATTTGTCTTCTTAGATAAGCTTTCTTTCCATGAAAGAGATCTCTCAAAACTCTCTAGAAAAACCTCTAGATACATGTTTTGATGTATCCTTTAACTTTCAAATGATGAAAGTGTATAAAAGCATTCCTTGAAACCTTCAAATCTCTTCATAATTGCTCTTCTAAGACATGGCCTGCAAATGATAATCTGATAGTAGAAACTGATACCTGTGAATTGATGTTGATCTGATTCCTTCATCTTCTCCAAACCATTGCTCGTCCTTGAATTTGAAGTAGCCTTCTCTTCATCGAGTCTTGGTCTTCAAACAATACTTTTGTAAAGTATTTGCATACTTTTCCAAAAATATTCAACTGCTAACAAATCATCAACTTCATACTCCACACTGATGAATACACATGTAACTGAATTGTCTAATTCTCAAATCTCTACTCATCTAGATTAAGTGTGTATGTCAAATGTCAAATGTTAGAAGATGCCCTTAAATCATATGTTGTAAATCTGGAAGTCTCGAAACTTGGGATTCTGAATGAGCCTGAATGCATTGATGCCAAAATCATAAAGCTTTGAAACCAAAACCCTAGAGCTCTGATACCAAATGTTGGAAATGAGGTAGGCCCATAGCTCATATCACAGGTGCACGGTTCCATAGGTCTAGCATATACAACATAGAATCTAGCAATCTTCCAATATTGACAAAACATGAACATACCACATTTACTCATACAAATGATGAGACAAAGATAGAGAGAGACTAGAAAACATGTGTAAAGTGTTACGTAAGCCAAGGCTTACTCACGCTATCATATATACCAATGTTCAATGTACAACGTGGGAGCAAAACTCTCAACCACTCTATGCAATGAGAAATAGATGGATGAGTGAATGTACAAATGTAACAAACATATTCAGATGTATGGACATGAAATCTGTATATACATGAGATGTGTGACCTGATAGGTTGTAGAAGAGTGTATATGAGTGACCGAAAGAGGAAGGATCAGTGTGAAACTGATAATCAACAAACCCTCATCTAACCTTAGGCTATGGAAGACCCTAAATTAGATACCTGTGTGAAAAGATCACATACTTAAAAACTAGCAAAGACTGCTAACAAGTTTGCTCCCGAAAATCCTCAAACTCATATGACCATACCTTCTCGAACACCTCAATCAAATATGCATAAAGCATATATGTACTGATTCTCTTGTACCTATGCCGAATAGGACTCCTCCTAATATGGATGTTACTGCCTCCATAAACTTCAAGTAGTACCTGTGTGCATAAAGAGAATATGTACCTGAATACTTAACATAAGATGCAAATCTTATGTTAACCACCATCCAGTGTCTTTGAAGTAACCCGAAATCTTCATGTAGAAGACGATCTTCAAATACACCATGTAGATGGCCGATCCTCACCATCAAGCTGCTAATGAACAAGTCCTCTTTCCATGAACAAGAGATAACCTCCTCTCCATGAGCAAGAGTGTGAGCACACTCTTCTTCTCCAAGAAGAACTCCATAGCAGCTCCTCAACATGCTTCAAGTTAGCACCATGGCTGCCCCATGTGCTAGAAGAAACACTACCTCTATTGAGGTCCAAGCTCAAGGCTTGTGTTGAAAACTAGGTGAAGGATGAATAACAATGAGCCAACATACTTCTTATATAGTAGTGTGTGTACTCTGAAAAGCTTCTCCAAAAGCTATAATAAAGCACTTAAATCAAGCGATCGTAACTCATCCAATAAAGCAACTTCTTCATTGCTAATCGTGAAAGCTGTCCGCTATCGTCTGTCATTGAGTTTAATTAAAAACAAAAGTATAAAGATATCGCAGCGGCTGTGCCGATCGGGACTCGAACCTTGACGGCCTGGATGGGAGACATTTGGCATAGCCACACACCGAGCGCTATTTTGTTGTACAAGGTGTATAGAAAAGTTCTACACTTATTGTTCTATTCTGAGCAAAAATGGATCAATGATCATGCTTTGACCAGTGGACATTATTTCCAACAGTGTGTACTATAAAGAGCCCAACGGTGTATTATTGAGATGTGTTGAGGAAGACGAACAAATGAAGTTGATTGAACAAGCCCATGTAAACAAATGGAGGATGCACAAATGAATTTACAGAACTCTAAGAGAACTGAAACGACTAGGAGTATACTGGCCTGATATGCCTAAAGATGTCCATGATTATGTCAGTAATTGCACAGAATGTCAGGAAACTACACCAGATGATCACACATCCTTACCCTTCTCTACAATAGCACCCAAATTGAGTGAGACATTAGTAAAATTCCTAAAGACACGAGAACATGAGGAAGGAGTCAGCCTAGCAAGGAAACGGTCCCTAGAGGAAATGAGTAAGGACTATGTAATCATGGGAAGACACTTGTTTAAGAGAGGGAAAGACAATCAGTTATGGCTATGTGTGCATGAAGGAGAGTACTTACCCATATTAGAGATGGCACACGCAGGTGCTATAGGAGGTCATTTTTTGTCGAGCGAACTATAAAAATGATCCTATTCGCGGGCTTGTGGTGGCCAACCCTACATATGGATGCTGACACTTATGTCCGAAGTTGTGAGACATGCCAAAGGGCTAAATACCCGATTTGAAGAGATGACATGCCATTGAGACCTATGGTTTGCACAAGAGCATTTTCCAAATGGGGTATTGATTTCATAGGACTCATTAATCCGCCATCCAAAGGGTCACATGCCGAATATATCATAGTAGCCATTGATTATTTGACTAAATGGGTGGGGGCAAAGGCTACTAGAAAAAATGATGCTCATACCACTGCTAAGTTTCTTTTTTAGCACATTTTCACTCGTTTCGGATTACCAATGGAGATTGTGAGTGACCGAGGAATGCATTTCATCAATGAAGTAATTGAGTATTTAATGAATGAGTTCTTGGTGATCCATAAAAAATCAGCCCCATATCATCCTCAAGCCAATGGTCAAGCGGAAAGTTCCAATGAGGTCTTATGCACAGTATTGACAAAGATAGTCAATAGTGGAAGGTCTGACTGGGACAAACAATTGCATCATGCAATTTGGGCCTTCTGAGTCGCTTACAAGACTGCCATTGGAACTACCCCATTCAATCTAGTGTACGGATAGAACGCAATCTTGCTGATCTATTTTTTAGTGCCCACTTTGAGAGTAGCCCAACAGTATGAATAGACAGGACATGAATTATCCAAGCAACTAAACCAAATTGAGAAGCTACATGAGACTAGAATACAAGCGGTTGCAGGGATTTACGCGGCCAAGAGAAGACAAAAGGCATATTATGATGCACACATAAAAGACAAAGGACTAAAACAAGGAGACTTAGACAAAGGACTAAAACAAGGAGACTTAGTTCTGGTCTACACCTTGAAGCAACATGCCAAGAAATTACAGAAACGCGGATATGGACCTCTAATCATCAATAGGATTTCCACTAGTGGAGCAGTTAATCTATCTACTTTGGATGGAGATATTCTTCCTAACTACATAAGTGGATGTCGAGTAAAATGATATATGGAGCCATTGACGGACCAAATGTTGGCACGCCTCGTAGGAGCACAAGATAGGAAGAAAGAGGAAGAATGGATTAGAGAGGAAGCACGGCAAGAAGCCTTAGAGCATATCAATAAATAAAAAGAATGGATAAAGCAAAGAGATGAACGGTACCTACAAGGAGAAGAGCCTATTCCCATGGCTAATTACCAGGTTCATAAGTCCGACACAACCAATGTCAGCATGTCCCAACCTTACTTAAACCTAGGAATTGGAACGACGGAGTACCAACTGATGGACGCCTTGATAGATTAAGGAGCAGAACTCAGTTGCATACAAAGTACTATCATCATGAATCTTCAAACGATTATGACACCCACGAAAGCACACATGATATGCGTGGGAGGTCAAATTATAGAATGCATCGGAGAGGCCACAGTATCCCTCCACCTAGGAAATTCAACTATGGAACAACGAGTTCTAGTGTGTAGAAATGAGGATCTAATAGAAAACTTAATCCTAGGACAAGACTGGATCATTGAGAATGAGGTGAGTATCCACCCAACTGAAGGATACATTTAAGCCAAAATAAGGCACAAGGAAATCTTTAGTCTATTAGGAGAGAAACCCTCACATAGACCAGGAGTCATCAGAAGTGTTGAACAAATCGTGCTAGAGCACATATGTTGAGCCCATAAAAGTCATAATGGTCAAATTCAACCGCAATCAAAGTCAACCACAGTCAAAGTCAAAAGGTCAAAGTCAAATTGGTCAAAGTCAACAAATTCAAGGTCACAGTCAACAGGTGCAAGGTCAAAGGGCTAAAGTGCAGGTGTCAAAGTGCACAGGTAGTGCACAACTAATTGTCCACAAAGGGGAAATTAGAGAAAGTGGGTTGCAGGTTGCAGAGGTATTTCTCTAATTTCCCTAAGGTTCATAGTGTTTTTAAGGTGTTTTGGAAGGTTCAGGTGAACCCTCCCTTGTGTGCACTTTTGAAGAGTTAAAAGGAAAATGTGAAGGTATGTGAAGCGGCAACGTACGCAGAAGTGAAATTATGTCCCCCCAATTAAAAATTTTGTTTTAGACTAAAGTCACTACAGGACAAAACAGGGAGTCGTTGGCTGCCACTTGTGAAGACAATCTTGGGACATCAAAGTGAGCACCAAGATACTCTTGCAGTTAGGAGCGTACGTGAACCAACACACTCAACTCAAGGTAAGGACTATTCTTGGACCATTCTAGTGTAAGCAAGAGGAGCATAGCCTAAGTGGAGCAAGAGAGAGAAGTGCAAGAGAGACACAGTGTACGACGCAGAGAAGGGAAGTGCAAGGTATGCATGAAGAGTGACTAAGGAAGTGTGCAGAGAAGTGCTAAGCTAGTCCCCCAAGGATCCCAAAGTCTCATTCCAGTGTGCGCGTGCCGACAGAAGGTGTCCAACCCTCCCCCTTATTGGAAGCTTGGTGCAAGGTGTGCACAAGTGCAGGCTTGGAGAAGGTGGAGGTTGGGTGCAGAGGAGTCCGATAGCAACAAGACTTCACAAGACTTTGGGTATTTGGTATTTTGTACTTGAGCACTCTATGGGATTTTGCACAGAAACATTGAAGTGTATTGTGCTTCACATTGTATTTGTCTTATTATAATCAATCGGCAGAGGCTTCCAGTGTGTGACTTTCTTCTTTTATTTCCCTTTTCTCCTACAAACACTCAAATCCCTTCTTGTCCGTACTACTCCAATGGACTAAGAGGTACATATTTTTTATCAAGTGTCTCATATTAAGTGGACTATGAACAGCTCATGACCGCAACCCGGTCCCAAACATTGAGGGTCACCTGCAAGCAAACAAGAAGGAAGGTTGTTAGAAGATCCTCCAGTCCACTATCTTCAACCTCATCAGTAAAGAGCATGGCGGGACAGGTAGACTTGGAAACCTTACTCTCAAGATTAAATATAAAATTTCCTTCTTTCAAAGGCCTAGCTCAGGAGGATCCAGATGAGCACATTAGAAGATTTTTGGCACTATGCAAGACTAGAGGTTTAATGGGCAGGGAGGATGCTTTTTTGATACTCTTCCCTGCCACATTAGAAGGTTTAGCAGATAAATGGTTCAGCCAATTTGCTGAGAACCATTTTACAACTTGGGATTTGATGAAAGATGCATTTAAAAATCAATTCCACCATGGGAATACTGCAGACATCATCATAGAAGAACTAGAAAATTTGAGATTGGGTCCAGGTGAAAAGTTTCCAGAGTTTGTGACTAGGGCCAAGGCACTAACGGCTAAATTGCCAGATCCACCACATGATTTTTTTGTTAAGAAATGGTTAGCTAAGCCCCTACCAGTGGCCACCCAATGCAAAATAAAGGAATTAGTGTTACCTACAACCTCCATAGAGGAGTTCATCAACACAGCTACACGACTGGAGCAGATAAGGCAACAATATGGAGCTACTTCTTCTCAATTACCATATTCCACACAAATGGAGGATCCAGTAATCCAGTTAAGGAAGGAGTTGGAGGGCTTAAAAAGAAATAAGCCCCGTAGAGAGGAGGAGAATGTTGTAACTCAGTTGAGAAGGGAGATTGAAGCACTAAAGCTCCAAAAGGAGGAGGAGGCCCAAGCAGAGGAGTTGGCTCAACTGCGACAGGAGTTGCAAGAACTCAAAGGAGGTGGCATCAAGAGTGGACTTTGGTGTTCCATGTGCAGCAAGCAAGGGCATATAGTAAGTGAATGTCCTGTGTTAAGTATGACTTGCCAATTATGCAGGAAAGCTGGTCATGAGGCCCAGGAATGCCAATCAAGGGGAATGCCTGCAACAACATACTAGACACAAGGAGGACCCCTACCACCAGCAAATGTAATGGCGGTTGCACCCAATCAAGGTAACAATTACAACCCTAGACAGAGGGATAATTTTGGAAATGGGCCTAGAAGGCCAATTATTTGTTTCAGATGTGGAGAATGTGGGCACTATCAAAGTAGGTGCACTCTTCCAGAAAATGCCCCTCCTTGCAGGAACTGCCCAGAGGCCAGGGACCACTATACTAATTGTTTTCCTAAGAACTAGGCATCTTCATCTGGGCCCCACATTCAAATGATTTCTGTGTGTAAAGAAGAAAGGGTAGATCAAGTCCATGTGCCATCTCCATCTACCAGGGTGGTGCAGATAGAAGAAATTGAATCTTTTACAGTGCAGACAAGAAGCAAGGGGAAGGCTCAAGTGGAAATAGGTCAAGAATCAATGATTAATGGATTAAACAAAGACAAACGTGTGTTCGAGAACAAAGCCACCACATGTGGAGATACAAGGCAAAAAGAAAATTTCATAGATACTAGTGATGCTATTGGACATGCATTCAACAAGGCTCATGAGGAGTTTGATAAGTCAAATGGAGCCTAGGCTCTTAAGGAATCAGAAGCTTCGAGACTACTCAAGTCCATGAAGAAGGAGGTTAGTATTTTTTATTTAATAAAGATGGATGGGAAGTTCAGGTCAGAACTCTTGCTGATAATGGATGAAATGTCCACAACAAGCTTAGTGGCAAAGGCTGCTGTTATGCATAAAGTTAAAAATGTAGGGGAAGCACCCCTCACAGATTACAAGAGCCCTCGGCTAACAGTCTCTATCAAAGGTCATGAATTTCAAGGAGTTATTGTGGATGGTGGTTCTGGCATTAACTTGATGCCTGAATATACCATGAAAAAGATTGGACTATACCCTTCAAGACCTGCCAACTTCACTGTAACAATGGTAGACCAAAGCATAGTAAGGCCTATGGGAGTGGTCCATGGAGTTCCAGTCAAGATACAAGGTACCATCTTTAACTTGGACTTTGTTGTTTTAAGGCTGCCACAGGTAGAAGGAAGCTTCCCCCTGTTAATTGGGAGACCTTGGTTAAGGCATGCCAATGTGTTGCATGACTAGGGCAAGGACACAATGTGGGTAAAGCAAGAGGGAAAAGAGTTGCAGTAGATACTTTTAGAAGAAGGACCAGACAATCAGAGAAATACTAGCATGATGCAGACAATTGATATTTGTATGGAAGAAGAAGGGGTGGACAACCCAGAAGCATATCTATTTGAAGAAGCAGATTTATATGAAGATGAAAACATGTTGGCTTGGCTCCATGCAGAAGACCCATCTTCCTGCTATGGAATTTTTCCAAACTCAAGTAGAGAAGAAGCATATGAAGAAAAAGAGGAAATCACTCAGGTTGAAATAGTCTCAGTCAAAGGCCATGGTAAAGAGAAGAAAAGCAAAGCCCTTAAGTGCAGCAGTGATGAAGATGCTTCAAATCATATGTCAATGGCCACTGTTTTATGGATCCTGGTATGGATATCATCTGTTGTGTCAATTTTTATGATAGTAAGTGCAGGGCTTTACAATGATGTGGACGGAGTACCTGCAAGTCTTTGGAAACAAAAGATGCAGTATGGAGGAGATAATATTTTACTGAAGGATTTAAGGTGGGCCTATCAAAGCGTCAGCATGCCCAAAAAGAAGATAAAACAAATGAAGTGCAACACAATTGGAGGTTATGGAGGAGTTTTTCGGGGTCAACATATAAAGATCATGGCTAAAGGCCTATCATCAAGCCACATGAAGAATTATGGATCACCTAGAACCTGCAAAAATTGTCCAGGTTGTACATAGCCCTCTCATTTCCTTTTTGCTTAAGTTTTAGTAGTTTTATTTATCCATTTCATGTTTTTTTCTTGATTTTTTAGCAGATTTAGCAGCCATTTCATAAACTTTGCAAAGGTACAATTTTTGGAATTTTTTCAGAATTTTTCATTTTTTAGAATTTTCCTAGCATTTTTCTCCTTTATTGCCAAATTTGAGGAATAAAGGAAGCTCTCTGTAGGTTGAGTGCAAAAACCTAGCTTAGCCTGTAGGAATTTTTTTGAGATTTTTTTCAAGATTTTTTAGCATTTTTTTGGTATTTTTTTGGATTTTTTCTCCTACTTTCTCTAATTTTGGATAATTTCCCAAAAAAAAAGACCCCCACTGGATTTTTTGGATTTTAGTAGTGTAAAGAAAAAATAAATAAATAAATAAATCCCCCCCCCTGCCCCCTCCCCGCCCCGCCCCGCCCCCCTGCATGCGCGCGCCCGCTGCCTTTTTTTTGTTTTTTTTGTTTTTTTATTTATTTTTTAATTCTTTTGTCTTTATCCCACCCTGCCCCAGCGTCGCGTTTTTTTTTAATCTTATTTTATTATTTTATTTATTTATTTTATTTTTTAAGTTTATTTTTTATAAATATATATTTTTATATTCTATTTATTTTTCTTCTTTTATTTTATTTTATTTTTTTTATTTTTTGATATTCAGATTGTGCATTCGGATTAAAATAAATAAATAAATAAATAAATAAATAAATAAATAAATAAATAAATAAATATATATATATATATATATATTAAAAAAAACGATAATAAAATATTTCAAAAAAAAGAAAAAAAAAAATTTATATATATTTAAATCCTTTATTTATTATTATTATTTTTATTAAAAAATATATATATATATCTATATATATATATATTTTTTTTCTTTTTTTTTTTTGTTTCATGGGTCAAACCTTTTGGCTTTAGATTGTGCCTCGGATGCCCATTTTTTTCAAAAGTGGAGTCATTTTCATGTATTTTGACACCTGTGGGTTCATTTTTTGCATTAATTTTTCCAAAATCCCACCTTTGTTCTGAGTTTTGGTCCAAGCCCACATGTTTTGAGCACATTTATCGCATGTTTTTATTCCACCATTTTGTCCACATGGTCTATTCTCACTTGATCTTACCTTATGTTTCATAATTTCCCATATGCACCCTCTGTAACTCTATTGTTTGATCATTTTTACCCTCTCCAGACCCCATGATCATAACCCTAATCCCTCCCTTTATCAATCTGCCCAACCACATCCTTAACCCTCCCAACACCTTCCATCTCTGCCCCTTAGCCCTCCCCTCCAACTCCTTTCTACCCTCCCATTGCCCCCTTTTGCTTTTCCATGGCAAAATCCAACTTTTGGTTCTTCTCTGGTGCTTGTTCTATCCTGCCTTTGGTGGACTTGGTTGCTGCTTAGGTGTCCTCTTTACGATTTTGTAGCTCCATAATCATGGTGTCTTATATGCTCAGAGTTTTGGCTGTCGCTCTCCGGGACGAAGAGCACATTAGGTGGTGGGCAACTGTTGAGCCCATAACAATCATCTTGGTCAAAGTCAATCGTAGTCAAAGTCAACCATGGTCAAAGTCAAATTGGTCAAAGTCAAGAAAGTCAAGGTCACAGTCAACATGTGCAAAGTCAAAGGGCTAAAGTGCAGGTGTCAAAGTGCACAGGTAGTGCACAACTAATTGTCCACAAAGGGTAAATTGGAGAAAGTGGGTTGCAGGTTGCAGAGATATTTCTCTAATTTCCCTAAGGTTCATAGTGTTTTTAAGGTGTTTTGGAAGGTTCAGGTGAACCCTCCCTTGTGTGCACTTTTGAAGAGTTAAAAGGAAAATGTGAAGGTATGTGAAGCGGCAATGTACGCAGAAGTGAAAGTATGTCCCCCCAATTAAAAATTTTGTTTTAGACTAAAGTCACTACAGGACAAAACAGGGAGTCGTTGGCTGCCACTTGTGAAGACAATCTTGGGACATCAAAGTGAGCACCAAGATACTCTTGCAGTTAGGAGCGTAGGTGAACCGACACACTCAACTCAAGGCAAGGACTATTCTTGGACCATTCTAGTGTAAGCAAGAGGAGCATAGCCTAAGTGGAGCAAGAGAGAGAAGTGCAAGAGACACACAATGTGCGATGCAGAGAAGTGAAGTGCAAGGTGTGCATGAAGAGTGACTAAGGAAGTGTGCAGAGAAGTGCTAAGCTAGTCCCCCAAGGATCCCAAAGTCTCATTGTAGTGTGCTCGTGCCGACAGAAGGTGTCTAGCCCTCCCCCTTATTGGAAGCTTGGTGCAAGGTGTGCACAAGTGCAGGCTTGGAGAAGGTGGAGGTTGGGTGCAGAGGAGTCTGGCAGCAACAAGACTTCACAAGACTTTGGGTATTTGGTATTTTGTACTTGAGCACTCTGTGGGATTTTGCACAGAAGCATTGAAGTGTATTGTGCTTCACATTGTATTTGTCTTATTATAATCAATCAGTAGAGGCTTCCAGTGTGTGACTTTCTTCTTTTATTTCCCTTTTCTCCTACAAACACTCAAATTCCTTCTTGTCCAAGAATCCCCCAACAACATAGAAAATGATTCCAGCACAAATCAATCAGAAGCAGGTCCGACAGAAGAAGGGCATTCAAACCCCAATGTATCCAAGGAGAAAGTAGATTCATCCTACTTGATTGGTGAACAGAAGGAAACCGAGGAGAACAATACTCTTAAAGTCTTCCATGCAAAAGGGCGATCAACCACCTAGAAATCCACCATCAACTACTTGGAATCACGAAATGTTAACTTTAAATGGGTTCATAAGGATCGAGTGAAGGAATTAGAGAATGCAACACCAGTACACGTCAATTCTCATAAGAAGAACCTCATAGTTTCTGGCTTGAGGCTGCCATGTGTGCAGCATATGTACTTAACAGGTGTCCCACTAAAGCACTGCAGTCTATCACTCCATATGAGGCTTGGCATGATCGCAAGCCATCTATTGCTCATCTGCGGGTTTTTGGTTGTTTAGCATATGCACTAGTGCCTGAACAACATCACATAAAATTGGATGATAAGGCAATAAAATGTATTTTTGTTGGGTACAGTTCTCAAAGTAAAGGCTATCGTCTGTATCATCCACAGACTAAACACATTCTCGTTAGCCGTGATGTTGTTTTTGTGGAAGATGCTATTCATCCATTGCTTTCATGTACTAAGGAGACATCTGTTAGCTCCAAAGACATGTATGATACTTTGATGCCTCTTTTTACAGGTGGACAGTCTATTGCTAGTCTTAATGAGGAAACTTCTCAGCCTTTTCAGGTTTCATGTAATGATGCAGATCATCCCATTTCTGATGCAGATTTACATGATGCACTTGTTGATGAGAGAGCTGATATTGAGGAGGCAAAAACTATGCCAAAATGGCTAGTGCAGACTTTGCATGACAGCAAATTAGATGCACCTTTGTCATATCCTACTCGTTCAGGCTCAGATAGTGCCTCTTTTGCATCCGATTGCTATGCTATGGCTGCATCTAGTCTCTGTGATGAGAATGAGCCTGTTTCTTTTGATGAAGCACAAAATTCAGAAAATTGGATGGCTGCTATGCAATCAGAATATGATGCTATACTGAAGAATGGTACTTGGTCTTTATGTGACTTGCCTCCTAGCAAGAAAGCCATTGGTACTAAGTGGGTATACAAGCTGAAGTGTAAACCTAATGGTACAGTTGACAGGTATAAGGCTAGGCTTGTTGCAAAGGGTTATGCACAAGAAAGGGGCATTGATTTTGATGAGACCTTTGCACCCACATGTCGTATGACTACTGTTCAGAGCATCTGTGCACTTGCAGCCCATCATGGTTGGAATGTACATCAGTTGGACATCAAAACTACATTTCTGAATTTCTGATTGCACATGGTTTTGTGAACAGTCCAACTGAGAGCACCTTATATGTTAAGCGTGTGTTGGGGGATTCTTTGACAAGAAGGAGTTTGAGGGTTTGTAGGAGAAAATGAAAAGACCAAAAGAGAAAATACACCTTGGAAGTTTCTGCCGTTTGATTACAGTAAGAAAAGTACAATGTTTGAAATACAAGATACACCAATACCTCTGTGCACAAGCGCACAGAGTGCCCAATTACAAAATATCCAATATCCCAATGTCCTCTTGCTGCCGACCTCCTCTGCAACAAACCTCCACCTGCTTCAAGCTTCTCCTTGTGCACACCTTGCACCAAGCTTCCACAAAGGGGGAGGAGTGAATACCTGCTGTCGGCAAGCGTACACTGCCAAAGGACCTTGAGGTACTTGGGGGAACTATATCTTAGCACTTCTCTGCACCAAAATCCTTGGTCACTCTCTATGCACCTTGCACTTCCACTTCTGTGCGACGTACTCTGGTGACTCTTGCACTTCTCTCTCTTGCTCCACTTTAGCCTATGCTCTCTTGCTTACTCTAAGATTGGTCCAAGAATGGTCCTTCCTTCATGTGAGTGTGCCGATCACGTACGCTCCTAACTGCAAGTGAATCTTGGTGCTCACTTTGATGTCCCAAGATTGCTCTCACAAGTGGCAGCCAACTACTCACTGTTTTGTCCTGTAGTGACTTTAGCCTAAAACCAAAAATTTTAATGGGGGGCCATTCTTTCACCTGTGCATACACTTTTGCCGCTTCACATACCTTCATGTTTCCTTTTAAGTCTTTACTTTTACACATAAGAGGGGGTTCACCTGAACCTTCCAAAACCCTTTAAAACACACTTTGAACCTTAGGAAAATTAGAGAAAATACCTCTGCAACCTGCAACCACTTTCTCCAATTTACCCTTTATGGACAATTAATTGTGCACCACCTGTGCACTTTGACACCTGCACTTAGACACTTTGACTTTGCACCTGTTGACTTTGACCTTGACCTTGGTGACTTTGACCAATTGACTTTGACCTTTGACTTTGACTGCAATTAACTTTGACCACATGACTTTCATGGGCTCAACAGTTGCCCACCACCTAATGTGCTCTCCGTCCCGGAGAGCTATAGCCAAAACTCTGAGCATAACAGACACCATGAAAAGAGTACTGCAGAACTGGAAGAGGACATCGGAGCAGCGACCAAATCCACCAAAAGCAGGATGGAACAAGTACCAGAGAAGAACCATAAGTGGGAGTTGTGTTATGAAAAAGCTAAAAAAGGGGGGCAAGGTGAGTGTAGAAAGGAAGGTAAGGGAGGGATGAGGAGAAGGCTTATGGGGTCTAGAGGGGGAAAAAATCATCAAACAGGAGGGCTACAGAGTGAGCATATGGAGAATAGTGAAATAGATGGTGAGAGGAGATGATAATAGTCAATGTGGTCAATGTAATAAAATAAAAACATATGGTAATTATGATCAAAACATGTTGTTTGTGCCAAAAGTCAGAGAAAAAGTGGTAATTTGGAAAAATAAAGTCAAAAACTGAGTCCAGAGGTGCCAAAAAACATGAAAATGACTCCTTTTTTGTAAAAAAACGGCCAACCGAGGCACAATTCAGAGCCAAAAGCTTCGAGCCATAAAAAATAAAAAAAATATAAGGAATAAAAAAATGGATATCTAATTTTTTTTTTTTTTTTTTAATAGTAAAGAAATTCGAACGCATAAATAATAAAAAATAAATAAAAAGAAAATAAATAAAGAAAATAAATGGTGGTGTGGTGAGGGGGGGGGGTGGTGAGGGGGGGGGGTGCGGTGTGGTGAGGGGGGGCGAGGTGTGGTGAGGGGGGGCGAGGTGCGCTGAGGGGGGGGGTGGTGTGGTGAGGGGGGGGGGTGTGGTGAGGGGGGGTGAGGTGTGGTGAGGGGGGCGAGGTGCGCTGAGGGGGGGGGGTGGTGTGGTGAGGGGGGGGGTTGCGGTGTGGTGAGGGGGGGCGAGGTGTGGTGAGGGGGGGCGAGGTGCGCTGAGGGGGGGGGTGGTGTGGTGAGGGGGGGGGGTGTGGTGAGGGGGGGTGAGGTGTGGTGAGGGGGGGCGAGGTGCGCTGAGGGGGGGGGGGGTGGTGTGGTGAGGGGGGGGGGTTGCGGTGTGGTGAGGGGGGGCGAGGTGTGGTGAGGGGGGGGGGTGGTGTGGTGAGGGGGGGCGAGGTGTGGTGAGGGGGGGCGAGGTGCGCTGAGGGGGGGGGGTGGTGTGGTGAGGGGGGGGGTGTGGTGAGGGGGGGTGAGGTGTGGTGAGGGGGGGCGAGGTGCGCTGAGGGGGGGGGTGGTGTGGTGAGGGGGGGGGTTGCGGTGTGGTGAGGGGGGGCGAGGTGTGGTGAGGGGGGGCGAGGTGCGCTGAGGGGGGGGGTGGTGTGGTGAGGGGGGGGGGGTGTGGTGAGGGGGGGGGGTGTGGTGAGGGGGGGTGAGGTGTGGGCGAGGTGCGCTGAGGGGGGGGGGGGTGGTGTGGTGAGGGGGGGGGGTTGCGGTGTGGTGAGGGGGGGCGAGGTGTGGTGAGGGGGGGCGAGGTGCGCTTAGGGGGGGGGGGTGGTGTGGTGAGGGGGGGGGGTTGCGGTGTGGTGAGGGGGGGCGAGGTGTGGTGAGGGGGGGCGAGGTGCGCTGAGGGGGGGGTGGTGTGGTGAGGGGGGGGGGTGTGGTGAGGGGGGGTGAGGTGTGGTGAGGGGGGGCGAGGTGCGCTGAGGGGGGGGGTGGTGTGGTGAGGGGGGGGGGTTGCGGTGTGGTGAGGGGGGGCGAGGTGTGGTGAGGGGGGGCGAGGTGCGCTTTTTTTTTTTTTTTTTTTTCGTGTGTGTTTTTTTTTTTGTGTGTTTTTTTTTTTAATTTATTATTATTATTATTTTTTTAATATATTTAATGGAAAATAACCCAAAAAAGAGAAAAAATGAAGAAAAAACCTGAAAAAAATGGCAAAAATTGGCCAAAAAATTCTGAAAAATTTGTCATGAAATTTTCTACATGTTTAGCCTAAAAATCCTTCATCAAACCACAGAGAGCCTCCATTTATTCTTTCTATTTGGCAAGAAAAAGACACATGAAAAAGGCAAAAATACTAGAAAAAGTCCAAAAAAAATGCCTGAAAAATTCTGAAAAAATTCCAAAAATTGTGCCTTTGCAAGGTGGATGAAATGACTGCTAAATTTGCTAAAAACTCAAGAAACAAGCATGAAATGGATAAAGAAAACTACTAAAACTTAAGCAAAAATGACGAGAAAAGACTATGTACAACCTGGACCAATATTGCAGGTTCCAGGTGATCTAAAAATCTTCACTTTTGTTGATGATAGGCCTTGAGCCTTGTATTGTTGACTCAGAGAAACTCCTCCATAGTCTCCAATTTTACTGAACTTCATTGATTTCGTCTTCTCCTTGGGTACACTGGTCATGTGATAGGGGTACCCTAAATCCTTCATTAGAATGTTAGCTCCTCCAACAACTTTATGACTTAATCTGCAAAATTCCATTTTTACTATTCCAGCAACTTCATCCAATGGAACCCTCTGTTTCCAAAGACTTGCAGGTGCTCCTTCCGCAGTCTTGTAAAGCCCTGCACTTGCTATCATTAAACTTGACATAACAATTGATATCCATACCAGGATCCATAAAACAGTGGCCATTGACATATGACTTGAAGCATCTTCATCAGGGCTACACTTAAGGAGTACCTTGCTTTTCTTCTCTTTTTCATGGCTTTTGACTGAGACTGTTTCAACCTGAGTGATTTCCTCTTTTTCTTCATAGGCTTCTTCTCTACTTGAGTTTGGGAAAATTCCATAGCAGGAAGATGGGTCTTCTGCATGGAGCCAAGCCAACATGTTTTCATCTTCATATAAATCTGCTCCTTCAAATAGATCTGCTTCTGGGTTGTCCACCACTTCTTCTTCCATACAAATACCAATTGTCTGCATCATACTAGTATTTCTCTAATTGTCTGGTCCTTCTTCTAAAATTATCTGCTGCAACTCTTTTCCCTCCTGCTTTACCCACATTGTGTCTTTGCCCCAATCATGCAACACATTGGCATGCCTTAACCAAGGTCTCCCAATTAACAGGGGGAAACTTCCTTCTACCTGTGGTAGCCTTAAAACAACAAAGTCCAGGTTAAAGATGGTACCTTGTATTTTGACTGGAACTCCAGGGACCACACCAATAGGCCTTACTATGCTTTGGTCTGCCATTGTTACAGTGAAGTTGGCAGGTCGTGAAGGGTATATTCCAATCTTTTTCATGGTATATTCAGGCATCAAGTTAATGCCAGAACCACCATCCACAATAACTCCTTGAAACTCATGACCTTTAATAGAGACTGTTAGCCGAGGGCTCTTGTAATCTGTTAGGGGTGCTTCCCCTAAACATCTATCTTTATGCATAACAGCAGCCTTTGCCACTAAACTTGTTGTGGACATTTCATCAATTATCTGCAAGAGTTCTGACCTGAACTTCCCATCCATCTTTATTAAATCAAAAATACTAACCTCCTTTTTCATGGACTTGAGTAGTTTGGAAGCTTCTGATTCCTTAAGAGCATGGGCTGCATTTGACTTATCAAACTGCTCATGAGCCCTGTTGAATGCATATTCAATGGCATCACTGGTACTTGTGAAATTTTCTTTTTGCCTTATATTTGCACTTGGGTTGGCTTTTTCTTCAGACACACCTTTGTCTCTGTTTAATCCATTAATCATTGATTCTTGGCCTATTTCCACTGGAGCCTTCCCCTTGCTTCTTGTCTGCACTGTAAAAGATTCAATTTCTTCTAAATGCACCACCCTGGTAGATGGAGATGGCACCTTAACCTGATCTACCCTTTCTTCTTTCTGCACAGAAATCATTTGAATGTGGGGCCCAGATGAAGAGGCTTGATTCTTAGGACAACAAATTGTGTAGTGGTCTCTGGCCTCTAGGCAGTTTCTGCAAGGGGGGGCATTTTCTGGTAGGGTGCACCTACTTTGATAGTGCCCACATTCCCCACATCTGAAACAAATAATTGGCCTTCTAGGCCCATTTCCAAAATTATCCCTCTGTCTAGGATTATAGTTGTTACCTTGATTTTGTGCAGCAGCCATCACATTTGTGGTTGTTGGGGGTCCTCCTTGTGTCCAGTATGTCGTTGCAGGTATTCCCCTTGATTGGCATTCATGGGCCTCATGGCCAACCTTCCTGCATAATTGACAAGTTACTTTTAGCAAAGGACATTCACTTACTATATGTCCTTGCTTACTGCACATGGAGCACCATAGTCCGTTCTTAATGCCGCCTCCTTTTAGTTCTTGCAACTCCTGCCTCAGCTGAGCTAGTTCCTCTGCTTGGGCTTCCTCTTCCTTTTGGAGCTTGAGGGCTTCAATCTCTCTTCTCAGCTGAGCTACAGTAGTCCCCTCCTCTGTATAGGGCTTATTCCTCTTCAAGCCTTCCAATTCCCTTCTTAACTGGCTGACTGGGTCCTCCAGTTCTGTACCATATGATAGTTGGGAAGACGTTGTACCATACTGGTGCCTTATTTGTTCCAAGCGGGTGGCCGTGTTGATGAATTCCTCAACAGAGGCCGTAGGTAGCACCAACTCTTTTATTTTGCATTGGGTGACCACAGGTAAAGGTTTGGCTAACCACTTCTTGACAAAGAAGTCGTGTGGTGGATCCGGTAATTTAGCCATTAATGCTTTTGCCCTGGTCACGAATTCGGGGAACTTCTCTCCTGGACCCAACTTCAAGTTTTCCAATTCTTCTATAATGATCTCAGCCGTGTTGCCCTGCTGAAATTGATTCTTAAAGGCCTCTTTCATCAAATCCCAAGAGGTAAAGTGATTTTCGGCAAACTGACTAAACCACTTGTCTGCCAGACCTTCCAATGTGGCGGGGAAGAGTATCAAGAAAGCATCTTCCCTACCCATTAGTCCCCTAGTCTTACATAATGAAAGAAATCGTCGAATGTGCTCATCTGGGTCCTCATGGGCTAATCCTCTGAAGGAGGGAAATTTTATGTTTAACCTGGAGAGCAATATTTCTAGGTCCACCTGTCCTGCCATGCTTCCTACCGATGCAGTCGATGAAAGTGGACTTGATGATCTTCGGTTCGTCTTTCTTCTTGTCTGCTTGCACTTGATTCTCAAGGTTTGTGACCGGGTCGCGGTCATGAGCTATTCATAGTCCACTTAAAATGAGACCTTGATAGAAGGATGTACCTTTTGGCCCACTGGAGTAATGTTGTCGACACTGGAATGTTGTCCTCCAATGGCAATATATAGTCTCCTATGCTCAAAGCTCCTTGGAGGTCCCACCGTGCGTGCCAAATTTGTTGGGGGATTCTTTGACAAGAAGGAGTTTGAGGGTTTGTAGGAGAAAATGAAAAGACCAAAAGAGAAAATACACCTTGGAAGTTTCTGCCGTTTGATTACAGTAAGAAAAGTACAATGTTTGAAATACAAGATACACCAATACCTCTGTGCACAAGCCCACAGAGTGCCCAATTACAAAATATCCAATATCCCAATGTCCTCTTGCTGCCGACCTCCTCTGCAACAAACCTCCACCTGCTTCAAGCTTCTCCTTGTGCACACCTTGCACCAAGCTTCCACAAAGGGGGAGGAGTGAATACCTGCTGTCGGCAAGCGTACACTGCCAAAGGACCTTGAGGTACTTGGGGGAACTATATCTTAGCACTTCTCTGCACCAAAATCCTTGGTCACTCTCTATGCACCTTGCACTTCCACTTCTGTGCGACGTACTCTGGTGACTCTTGCACTTCTCTCTCTTGCTCCACTTTAGCCTATGCTCTCTTGCTTACTCTAAGATTGGTCCAAGAATGGTCCTTCCTTCATGTGAGTGTGTCGATCACGTACGCTCCTAACTGCAAGTGAATCTTGGTGCTCACTTTGATGTCCCAAGATTGCTCTCACAAGTGGCAGCCAACTACTCACTGTTTTGTCCTGTAGTAACTTTAGCCTAAAACCAAAAATTTTAATGGGGGGCCATTCTTTCACCTGTGCGTACACTTTTGCCGCTTCACATACCTTCATGTTTCCTTTTAAGTCTTCACTTTTACACATAAGAGGGGGTTCACCTGAACCTTCCAAAACCCTTTAAAACACACTTTGAACCTTAGGAAAATTAGAGAAAATACCTCTGCAACCTGCAACCACTTTCTCCAATTTACCCTTTATGGACAATTAATTGTGCACCACCTGTGCACTTTGACACCTGCACTTAGACACTTTGACTTTGCACTTGTTGACTTTGACCTTGACCTTGGTGACTTTGACCAGTTGACTTTGACCTTTGACTTTGACTGCAATTAACTTTGACCACATGACTTTCATGGGCTCAACAGCGTGCTAATGATGTGCTTCTGATCATTGTTGTCTATGTTGATGACATGCTGCTCACTGGTCCTATTGAGAAGCATATTGCTAATTTTAAGGCTGATTTGCATGCCTCATTTGAGATGTCTGATTTGGGGCATTTGCATCACTATTTGGGCATTCAGTTTATGCAAGTTGATGGTGGATTGGCTTTGTGTCAAATGAAATATATTGACACATTATTGTAGCGTTTTGGCCTTGAAGACTGTATGTCTATTGCCACTCCTATGGAGACAAGTTTACGATTGAGTCTTCATGATGCTGGAGATGCATTTGATGCTATCCTCTATCAGCAGGCTGTTGGATGCCTAATTTACTTATGCATTACTCGGACAAATATTCAGTTTGCTGTCTCACAGATGAGCAGGTTTATGCATTGCCCAGGTGTCAAGCATTGGCAGACGGTTAAGCGCATCTTTTGCTTCTTGAGTGGTACTCGGCTACTTGGGTTGTTTTATCCCAAGGGAGGATCACTAGCGCTAGATTTGCATGCTTTTTCTGACTCAGACTAGGATGGTTGCTATGACACTCGTGTGTACACTAGTGGCTTTTGCTTCATGCTTGCTAGCTCATGTATATCTTGGTTGAGCAAGAAGCAGCCTATTGTGGCCACTTCCAGTTGTGAGGCTGAGTATAGGGCAGCTTTCATAGCTACTGTTGAGTGTGTGTGGCTCAGATGCCTTATGGCTGATTTGGGTGTTGGTTAGTCCTCTGCCATCACCATCTTCACAGACAGTCAGAGCGCATTGGCAGTTGCGAGGAACCCTGTGTTCCATGCTCGCACTAAGCACATTGAGGTGCAATTCATTATGTCAAGGAGAGGTTCTCTGTTGGGGAGATCATCTTGGCATATGTGCCCACGCAGGAGAACATTGCAGACCTTTTCATGAAGGCTCTGCCTAGGGAGAAGTTTGAAGCTTTCTGCAAAGCTTTGGGCTTACTTCCTTTCGTGGAGTGATTTCCACATAGCTTGGAACTTCCTTATACATGAGTGCCAACTCCTTGTTCACCGCATCATTCCTAGGGTGATTTGTTGATATATTTAGGTAGTAATGTGTGTGAACACTTGAGGACCGCCGGGGCACTTTTTTCCCTCTTTAGGAGGTTTTTTTCCCCTGGCTTGTATATACGCCTATTGCCCTAATGGGCTACTTATCTTTGTACATTCTCTATTAATACATTCAGTCTTGTGTGCTGTGCTCCAAGCTTCTTCTTCTTCCTTGTGCTGTTCACGTGCTTCCGCAGACGTCTAACTCCAACATTTTTTAATTGTGTCAAAAATAGATAAAAACAAAGAAAATGAAATTCCAAAAAAAATCAAAACTATTAGGAAACATCTCAAAATTTTCCATAATTTCTACAAAATTTGTCATACTCAAAAGCTCAGAGAACTCCCTTTTTTATTTTACTTTTAATTCGATAAGAAGAGGAGCCTAAAAAGGAGACAAAAAACCTCAAAAATCCTCAAAAAAATATAAAAAGATAAAAAAAATCTCAAGAATATTGAACAAGATACTCATGACTTAGGCAATTAGATAACCACCCAAATACATGAAAACACTTAAAGAAAAAGCATGACATTGATGAAATGAAGGAGGGTGATGTACAACCTGGACAAATTTTCCTAGTTCTAGGTTATCCAAAAGACTTCAGGTTTTTTGATGATAGGCCTTGAGCGTGGAGATGTTGGCTAGTGGCTGTGCCTCGCCATCAAAGTCTCTAACTACACTGCATGCCATTTTTGTTGTCTTCTTTTTGGGCACAATGACCTAGGATAAGGCCACTCTGATGTTGATATATTTTGGTAGTTATGTGTGTGAACACACTAAGACCATCGGGGCACTTTTTTCCCTCTTTAAGGAGTTTTTTTCCCCGGCTTGTATATATGCTTATAGCCCTAACGGGTAATATATCTTTGTACATTCTAGTGGTAATACATTCAGTATTGTGTGTTGTGATCCAAGCTTCTTCTTCTTCCTTGTGTTATTTGTGTGCTTCTGCAGACCTCGAACTCCAACAATTGGTATCAGAGCAGGTCGCCACTTCATCTAGGGCATCGTCAACACCTCTCCTATCATAGTCTCAAAATCGCACGAAATTTGGTGAGCAAACTTGGGGTGATTAGGAGATTAAAAAAGCTTCGCTATGTCGTGCCAAAATCCCAATCTAAGCTCGTTTCGGCCTCTGAACGCACTATCACAGTGCTTATGCAAGCTATTTTATCTTTTTGTGCCAAAGATATATATAGGTTTCTAGTCGCGAGTATAAGTATCTTGAAGTCTGCTACAGTTTTAGCAGAACTCGTTAAGGTAGTTCCATTCAATCTTAATCATTTTTTCGCATCAGGGTATTTTAGTCAGTGGCCATGGCTGAAAGCAGTGATGTATTCTATGTGTTGGTTGTTGAGGATAAGTTTGATGGTACCAATTACCCATTGTGGGCTTATATGATGCGTCATGTATTGGTCGTAAGAGGACTATGGAACATTGTACAGGGTGTTGAAAAACATCCTATTACACCTACAAATACAGGTATTGAAGCTGATGCAGATGGCATTGAAGATGCTAATATTCTTCAAATTCCTGTTCCTGCTATGATTTCTGTTGCACCTACTGTAGAGAAAATTTGTTGGGATGGCAGAGATGCTCAAGCACATGCATTGATAGCCTTTTCTGTCAAACATGCCATTATTCCTTATATTTGCTCTTGTAGAATAGCTAAGGATGCTTGGGATACACTTACCACATTGTACTAGGCTAGGAATGAGGCTCGTGTTGCTTACCTCCAAAAACACTTGGAGAGTGAGCATATGAATGAAGGTGATTCTATGGACAACTTTCTAACAAAGATCAAAGACTTGAAGGCACAATTGATTTTCGTTGATGAAGTTATACCAGATAGCTCACTTGTGCAGACTATTTTGAATGGTCTTCCTGAGATTGCAGGAAGATCAATCTAGGAAGAACAGGTCCATTATGCATGTCGTAGATCAAGTTTTCCTTGCTAGTCACAAGGCAAAGGTAAATGGAGCTCATCTACTAGTAACTAGAAATCTACAAATGCTACACATTCAAAGAAGGAAGACAAAGATGAGAAGAAATCAAAAAAGCAAAATTTGTTTTGCAAGTACTGTAAAGCAAATGATCATGTCATAAAGAATTGTCCAAAACTCATTGCAAAAGAGGCAAAGAAAAAAAAGGCTAGAATGGTTGTTGGAGAGGCATCTACACCAAAAAGAAAGTGTGCTAATCTTTGCAGAATGAAGAATGGGCAATTACTATTGTTTGCAGTTTTGGCCCGTCTTCTCCTGAACAATGTATGTATGCAATACACTCAGATGTTTGGTACTTTAATAGTGGGGCAACCAAACATATTAAACTGTAGCACAGTTTCTTCACTTCACTCGAGCCTGCCCCTATAGGGAATACTGCCACATGCATCAACAACTCCTCTTATCCAGTCATGGGAGTTTGTAAGATCATTCTAACTACTGTTGATGGTAGTTCTTTTACATTGTCTGATGCTTTATTTGTGCCAGGGATCAAGAAGAATCTATTATCAGTTTCTAGTTAGTCGTGATGTTGTTTTTGCGGAAGATTCTATTCAACCATTACTTTCATGTACCAAGGAGACATCTATTAGCTCCAAAGACATGTATGATACTTTGCTGCCTCTTTTTAAAGGTGGACAGTCTAGTGCTAGTCCTAATGAGGCAACTTCTTAGCCTTTACAGGTTTCATGTGATGACGTAGATCATTCTATTTCTGATGCAGATGTATATGATGCACTTGTTGATGAAAGAGTTGATATTGAGGAGGCAAAAACTATGCCAAACTAGCCAGACTTTACGTGACAACAAATTAGATGCACCTCTATCATACTCCACTCGTTCAGGTTCTCATAGTGCCTCTTTTGCATCAAATTGCTATGTTATGGCTGCCTGTACTCTCTATGATGAGACTAAGCCTGTTTCTTTTGATGAAGCACAAAATTCTAAACATTGGATGGCTGCAATGCAATCTAAATATGATGCTATCATGAAAAATGGTACATGGTCTTTATGTGACTTGCCTCCTGGGAAGAAAGCCACTGCACTAAGTGGGTATACAAGTTGAAGCGTAAAATTGAGGGAACATTTGATAGGTATAAGTCTAGGCTTGTTGCAAAGGGTTATGCGCAAGAAAGAGGCATTGATTTTGATGAAACCTTTGCACCTACATGCCGAATGACTACTGTTCGTAGCATCTGTGCACTTGAAGCTCATCATGGTTGGAATGTACATCAGCTGGATATTAAAATAGCATTTTTGAATGGTGCCTTGCATGAAGAACTGTATGTTTTTTAGCCCCATGGCTTTGTGTAGAAAGGGCATGAAAACCAGGTGTGCAGGTTAAAGAAGGCATTATTTGGTTTAAAGCAAGCACCACGTGCTTGGTATGAAAAAATACATGCATATCTGATTGCACATGGTTTTGATAATAGTACAACTAAAAGCACCTTACATGTTAAGCGTGCAAATGATGTGCTTCTAATAATTGTGGTGTATGTTGATGACATGCTGCTCACTGGTCCTCATGAGAAGCTTATTGCTGATTTTAAGGCTGATTTGCATGCCTCATTTGAGATGTCTGATTTGGGGCATTTGCATCATTATTTGGGCATCCAATTTATGCAGGGTGATGGCATAATAGCTTTGTGTCAAACAAAATATATTAACACATTATTATAGTGTTTTGGCCTTGAAGATTGTAAACCTATTGCCACTCCTATGGATACATGCTTACGATTGAGTCTTCATGATGCTGGAGATTTATTTGATGTTGTTCTCTATCAGTAGGTTGTTGGATGCTTGATTTACTTATGCATTACTTGGCCAAATATTCAGTTTGCTGTCTCATAGATGAGTAGGTTTACTTCATGTTTTGTAGCTCATGCATATCTTGGTTGAGTAAGAAGCAGCCTACTGTGGCCACTTCCAATTGTGAGGCTGAGTATACAACAACTTTCACACTGATTGTTGAGTGTGTGTGTGGCTCAAACACCTTATGACTGATTTGGGTGTTGGTCAATCTTCTGCCACCACCATCTGCACTGACAGTCAGAGCACATTGGCAGTTGTAAGGAACCTTGTGTTCCATGCTCACACTAAGCACATTGAGGTGCACTATCATTATGTCAAGGAGAGGTTCTCTGCTGGAGAGATTAGCTTGGCATGTGCCCATGCAAGAGAACATTGTAGACCTTTTCACGAAGGCTTTGCCTAGTGAGAAGTTTGAAGCTTTCCGCAAAGCTTTGGGCTTACTTCCTTTTGTGGATTGATTCCACATAGCTTGGCACTTCCTTATACATGAGTGCCAACTCCTTGTTCACCACATCACTCCCAAGGGGGTTTTGTTGATATATGTTGGTAGTGATGTGTGTGAACACACTAGGACCACCAAGGCACTTTTTTCCCTTAGAAGGTTTTTTTCCACCGGCTTGTATATACGCCTATAGCCCTAATGGGTAATATATCTTTGTACATTCTAGTGGTAATACATTCAGTATTGTGGGTTGTGATCCAAGCTTCTTCTTCTTCCTTGTGCTTTTCGTGTGCTTCTACAGACCTTAAACTCCAACATCTGAATGCTCCATTTGAATAATACTTCCAGCATCCTTCATCTTTTGTATCTTTATGTATGCAACTTTAGCATACTTTGGATTTAATCTCCAGCTTTTCTGCTTATTGGTTTGGCTTCTTCAATCACTCGAATCCTAAGTCTCCTAAAATTGGCAAGTATTGCTTCCAAATCCTTATAATACCCTATAAATACAACATATATTGTTGTAAGAAATGTTATCCATACTATTATCCAAAACTAGGTGGCCACTAATATAGGATGTGAATCAACTTCATCAGTGTTGCACTAAAGTGGTTTTCTCTTCCCTCTTGTATGGGCTATCATCGGTTCACCTAGATCAGCAAGTTGAATGATATGCTCTTTTCATTTATAGACTTCCTCTGTACTTGCGGCCTTTGGAAAAATTCCATAGTAGGAAGATGAGTCTCCTCCTTGCACCCAAGCCAACATGTCTTCTTCCTCATATAAATCCAAATCTGGGTTGACCATCATATCTTTTTCCATACAAATGCCAATTGTCTGCATCATGTTGGTATGTCCCTGGTTGTCTAGTCCTTCTAAAAATATCTGTTTCATCTCTCTTCCCTCTTGTTTTACCCACATAGTATCCTTGCCCCAATCATGCAATATGCTAGCATGCCTTAGCCAAGGTCTCCTAATCAATATAGGAAACATTCTATCTACTAGTGCTAGTCTCAATACAACAAAGTCCAAAGAAAAGATATTACCTTGTACCTCAATTGGAACTCAAGGGACCACTCCCATTGGTCTTACTGTGCTTTGGTTGGCCATTATCATAATGAAGTTGGTTGGCCTTCAAGGTTGGAGTTCAAGCTTTTCCATAGTATATTCGAGCATTAAGTTAATGCCTGAGCCACCTTCCACTATAACGCCTTGTAGAAGTTTTCCATTAGTAGTGAAATTGAGTCATGGGCTCTTATAATGTGTACGGGGGGCTTCCCCTATAACATTATCCTCACTAGTAGCATTAGCCTTTGCAACCATAGTGGATATGGAGACTTCATCAATGATCTACAGAACGTTTGATCTAAATTTTGCATCCATATTTAGTAGATAGAAAATACTAACCTCTCTTTTTATGGATCTAAGCAACTTTGAAGCGTCAAATTCCATAGGAGCATGGGCTATGTTGACTATTCAAACTCCTTTCGAGCCCTATTGAATGCATGTCCAATGGCTTCACTTGTGCTTGTTAACCCTTCTTTTTGTCGTGTCTCTTCATTGGGAATATATCTATCCTCAAGCGTCCTCTTTTCCTTGTTTAGTCCATTTTTCCTCGACTATTGGCATGTTTCTGCTTGAGGGGCTTTCCCTTTAATTCTTCTCTGCATAATAAAAGAGTCAATTTCTTCTATATGTACCACTCTAGCAAATGGTGATGGCATAATTGTTTCTTCTATAGCTTTTGCCTTACTCACAAAAAGCACATGAATATGAGGCCCTAATGTGGATGCTTTATTCTTTGTGCGACAAATTGTGTAGTGATCTCTAGCTTATGGGTAATTTCTATAAGGAGGAGAATTCTTTGGTAGAGGAAATTTTCTTTGATAATGTCCACATTCCCCACACATAAAGCAAATGATTGGCCTTCTAGGCCCATTTCCAAAATAGCCTTGAGGACCTAGGTTGTAGGTGTTACCTTGACTTGGTGCAACAACCATCACATTTGTTGGTGGTTGGACTTCTCCCTGTCCCAAGATTTCTTTTGTAGGCATTCCTCTTGAGTGGCACTCATGGGCTTCATGGTGAGTTTTCTTGCATAAATGTCAAGTCATACTTAAGAGATGGCATTCACTTACCATATGACATTTTTTCCTAACCATGGTGCACCATAGTCCATTTTCTAGGACACCTCCATGAAGTTCTTGTATCGAAGTTGTGCCAATTCCTCTTCTTGGGACTCCTCTTCCTTTTGTAGCTTTAATGCTTCAATTTCAGGCCTTAGTTGAGTTAGTGCACTTTCTTCTTCTTTATGGGTCTTGTTTCTTTTTAAGCTCTCAAACTCTTTCCTCAATTGTGTTACTGGGTCTTCAAGTTCCACAAGGTATGGTATACTAGAAGATTCATTTCCATATTGATGTCTAACTTGCTCTATTCTTGTTGCTGTAGAAATGAATTCTTCAATTGTTGTCCTGGGGAGCACCAACTTCTTAATCTTGCACTGTGTGGATATTGGAAATGGTTTCACAAGCCACTTTTTCACAAAAAGGTCATGGCGAGGATCTGGTAGTTTAGCCATAAGTGCCTTGGCTCTAGCCACAATTCAGGAAATGTCTCCCTTGTACCTATTTGTAGGTTCCCTAATTCTTCAATGATATCTTCTACCATATTTCCTTGTCGGAAATGTGACTTGATGGATTCCTTCATTAAGTCCCAAGTAGTAAAGTGGTTTTCGGTAAATTGACTAAACCATTTGTCAATTGAACCCTCCAATGTTGTTGGGAAAAGAATTAAAAATGCATCTTCTCTTCCCATTAACCCCCTTGTTTTGCATAGGGCTAAAAATCTTCTAACATGCTTGTCAGGGTCTTCATGTGGTAATCCTCTAAATGAAGTGAATTTGATATTTAATCATGAAAGCAGAGTTTCTAGGTCTACTTGAGCTGCCATATGTCATGTGGATTAAAGAGCATTGGTTGAGGTGATTGAGTGTTTTTAGGAGAAGAATGGAGAAGAAGAAGAAAGACAATTGCACCAAAAGCCTCTAAGTCTTGATTAACAATAAAGAATACAATAGCTTTGTGTAGAATGAAACAAAAAAGTTCTTTGTGTATAGCACTTAAGTCAAAGAGCACACACACAATTATACAAAATACCACAATTACTTGTGCAAACAACTTCCTCTATGCCGATCCTCCACCTTGTTCAGTAGCTTGCCCTTGTGCACACCTTGCACTCAATCTTCCAATAATGTTGAATGAAGGGTCACTCTCTATTGACATGTAGCACCTCCTTGATGATACTTCATTCCACCTTAGTTGCTCTCTTGGTTGCTCTCCATGCACTCTCTCTGCATGCTTCTTAGCACACTTTGTCACTCTCCTTGCACGCCTTGCTTCTCTGCACACATACCGTTCAAGTCTATCTTGCTCTCTCTTACTTCTTAATCTAACTCATGAGTCCAAGAATTATGATGCCTTTTGGTTGTGTGTCCATTCCTCTTATGCACATCACTTCAACTACTTGTGTATCTTGGAGCTCACTTTGATGTCCCAAGAACCTCTTCACGTATAGACCAACAACTCTCTATTTTGTCCTATAGTGATTTTATGGAAAACAAAAATTTAAACTGGGACCCACATATAAAATATTGCATACATCTTCACTTCATATCTTTTCACTTTTGATCTTTATTTCTCCAAAGTGTGTGCATAAGGGAGGGTTCACCTTGACCTTCCGTAACACTTAAAAAGCCTTCAAAGCCTTTCAAAAAGACCATTTTGCAACCTGCATTCAACTTTTCTTGCAAAACCCTTGTGAACAAACTATTTGTGCACTACCTATGCACCCATATTCTTGTCCATTTGTGCACCACCTATGCACCACTTTGCACTTGTACACCACCTATGCATCACTTGCAAAGTCACCACTTTGACCAGCTCAAAAAGTTATTTCCAACATTTCTTGTTTAACTTTTTGGAATCCATGTTCTTATACAATACTCCCTTAAAATATTTTTTGCCTCAAAAATGTGTAGAAGTATAGCTTTGCACATGAAACACTAATTCAAGAGCTGATATATTTGTTCCAAAATTGGATTTTTTCATGTTGAGAGATGCTTGTGAGCCTTTTGATCATAAAGAAGCTATGTAGACAGATGACCATGTCAAGTGGGAGCATACCATGAAGAGTGAACTCGATTCTATTCATAACAATGGTACTTGGGAATTGGTACCTCTGCCAAAGGATAGGAAAGCTTTACTATGCAAATGGGTATATACAATGAAATTCACATTACATAGTGCTTCTTAAAAGTATAAAGCACGTTTTGTTGCAAAAGGATTCAAGCAATAACAATGAGTTTATTTTGATAAAATCTTCTCACTTGTGGTCAAGATAATCACATTGCACATGTTTCTTGGATTAGAACAACACGCGGCTTGGCAAATCAGAATGGAGGCCTATTTGCAAGGTAGAAATCTTTATCGAATTGTAGCAGGTGATGAAGCTATGCCTTTTCCAAGATCCAAAGGAGGACCTACACAAGAGGAGATAGATAAACTTACACTTTGGTGCGCAAGGGATGCTCAAGCAAGGTCGTACATACTAAACTCTATCTCTGACTTTCTATTACCACATATTAGAGGATGCAAGACATCACAAGAGACTTGGGATGCCCTTGACCTTCTTTTCTGCTAGTACCAAAGCAAGAAAGAATAATGTTTGGAAAAAGTTCAACCAAATGAAGAAGACACCTAAACAAACCATCATAGAGTTTGTTACCAAGGTCAAGGAGGTTGCGGATCAGTTAGCATCCATTGGAGAGCTGATTGAAGAAGAGGCTATCATGAGGCAAATTCTCAATGGCATTCGAAGTGATAAGCAATGGCAATCTTTCATGAAGGCTTATGATCTCATCATGGATGTGCAAACTCGAGACTCCAACATCTTTCTTGGACAACTCTTCAATCAAGAGGCAACAATTGCATAAAGGAAGGTAACTCCTATCATGGTAATTCAACTAGTGATCTATATGCAGATAAGAAGGATAAGAAGCAGAAAGGCAAGAAGAAGGAAGAAGATGAAGAAGAGACTTCCCAAGCCAACTTCGCAAGCGAGAGCAAGTGGAAAGGGAAGAAGAAAGGACCAAAACAAGACAAAGCCAAAGGTCAGAATGTTCAACATTGTGCCATTTGCGATACGACCAACCACACCACTCAGAATCGCTGGTTTAATGGGAAGATTCAAAAAGGAAGTGGAAGAGGTAGGTATGGAGGTTGACACAACTTCAACAATAACAATAGAGGCTATAATAGAAGGGACTACAACAATTATTTAGAAGATGAATCACATGAAGACTCATTGCTTCTCATGAATCTGAGCCACAAAGAAGGTAAAGAAGGTGATCATTTGTTCTACATAGATTCAAGACGTTCGAATCATGTTGCAGGAAACATTGCTCTTCTATCTGATTTGGAAAGTCCAAAGCATAGATATTAAGTACAAACAGGGGATGATACGAAGCACAATGTGGAGAAGACTGGTAATGTCAAAGCTTCCAATGGCAAGACAAACATTCTGAGTAAGGTTCTCTATGTACCCACTATCACCAAAAACCTAATAAGTGTAGGCCAAATAGTTGAAAAAGGCTTGCAAGTTAGGTTCACCCAGCATGGAGCTTTTGTGGAAGATCCATGTCAAGGCTTCAAGAAGGTAGCCAGAGGTGAGAAGCATGGTAAGCTCTTTACTTTTGAAATAGGAGAAACCATGAACATAGCTGTATTCACTTTTGGGTCTCAAACCCTCAGTGAGCTTGAAGTGTGGCATAAGAGACTTGCTCATGTGAATGAAATAACCTTGAAGGATATATGCAGGGATCAAAGTGTTCTAGGACTGTCGAACATATCAAAGCAACACATGATCAACATGTGTGATGCATGTCAGATTGGGAAGGCACAAAGACAACTGTTCAACCACAAAGGTTACATCCACAACAACTTATTGGACTTAGTACATACAAATGTATGGGGACCAAGTCAAGAACCTTCATTGGCAGGATCAAGGTATTATGTCTCATTTATTGATGACCATAGCGGATGGACTATTCTATACTTTATCAAGAGTAAGAATGAAGTGTTTTATTGCTTCATAAAGTATCTCGCACATGTGGAGAATCATACAGGTAGATCACTCAAGAAGCTCAGATCTGATGGACGGGGAGAATACTTCTCCAAAGATTTTGATGCGTTCTTGTAGGATAAAGGTATCAAAAGGGAAGTGACTACTAGGTACTCTCCTCAACTAAATGGAATTGCAAAGAGGAGAAACAAGACATTGGTTGGATCAGCCTGAACAATGCTTGAAGAGAAGAAGTTGCCACATTATCTATGGGCAGAAGCTATTTCAACTATTGTGTACCTTGTCAATAGACTACCATCCAAATCACTTCAAGGTATGACTCCTTATGAAGCATGGCATGGAAGAAAACCTAGTCTTAGACATTGCGGTTTTTGGTTGTTTAGCTTATGTTCATGTATCATCACAAATAAGAGGTAAGCTAGATGAAAGGGCAACAAAGGCAATGTTTATTGGATATGATTCAACTCAGATGGGTTACATGTTCTATAATCCTTCAACCAAGCAATTCACTACAAGTAGAGATGTTGTGTTTGAAGAACACAGGTCTTGGTATGATGAAGACAAACAAAAGGTAACTCTACCATATGATCTTGATTGTGATTCTCATCAATTAGGAAGCAAGCATGATACACAAGTCCAGGATCCAAAAAGTGATACAGAAAATGACCAAGATGAAAGGGAAAAGGATTACAAGCTATGGAAGTCAAGAGGCAAAGCAAAGATGCAAGAGGTTGGAGAATGCTCCAAACATGGAAGCTAGCATGATACAAAAGTCCAGGATCCAAAAAGTGATACAGAAAATGACCAAGATGAAAGGGAAAAGGATTACAAGCTATGGAAGTCAAGAGGCAAAGCAAAGATGCAAGAGGTTGGAGAATGCTCCAAACATGCACCAAGAAGATCAACAAGAGAGAAGAAACAACCAGAAAGGTATGGACATGATTCCACATTTGTTACAAAGAATTCAATCTACTTGGCAAAATACTATATTTCAGAGGGACCGTCAACGTATGAAGAGGCAAAGGGAAACCCTAATTGAGAAAAGGCCATGAAAGAAGAAATAGATGCATTGAAGGAGATGGAAACTTGGGATTTGGTTCCAATGTCGGCGAATCAAAAGGTAATTCGTTGCAAATGGGTATATAAAGTTAAAAGAAATTTAGATGGATCAGTTTGCAGTTACAAGGCAAGATTAGTTGCCAAAGGATGCTCATAAAATCATGGTATAGACTATGAGGAAACATTCTCACTAGTTGCGAAGATGACTACAATCACGGCATTGATAAGTGTAGCTGCTGCAAGGAATTGGAGACTCCTCCAACTTGATGTGAAAAATGCATTCTTCAAAATGGTTGGATAAGTGAAGAGGTATACATGTCACAACCACCAGGTTTTCAAAACCCTAATCATCCATCTTATGTTTGTAGACTTAAGAAAGCATTGTATGGATTGAAACAAGCTCCTATAGCTTGGAATTATAGGTTGGTTACATATCTTCAAGATCAAGGGTTCAAGGCTAGCAACTCAGATCCTTCTCTATTCATCAAAAGGGATCATGATGAGGTTATCGATTTATGTGTATATGTAGATGATATTATTGTGACAGGTGATGTTCTAAATGGCATTCAAAGGATCAAGAAACACATGCAAGAGGAATTCAAAAACAGTGACCTAGGTTAGCTCACATATTTCCTAGGTATGCAGGTGATATACACAGATGAAGGAACATATTTGACTAAGAGAAGATACATTCAGGATCTACTTCTCAAGTTTAAAATGGAGAACACTAAACCTGCAAGTACACCTTTGGAGATGAATCATAAACTTACGTTTATGAAGGTGAGAAAATTGAAGACATTAAAGAGTATCAAAGCTTGGTAGGTAGCTTGATATATGCTACTTATACAAGGGTAGACATCTCATATAGTGTGGGAGTGCTTAGTCAATTCATGCACTCATCGAGAAGACCACACATGGATGCAGCTAAGAGAGTACTTAAGTATCTCAAAGGTACAATCAATGAAGGTATATTCTATCCTTACTCTTCATATTTGGATATCAAAATCTATTCAGATGCAGATTGGGAAGGAGCTAAGGATGATAGAAGAAGTACTTCTCATTACTTCGCATTTGCAGGTTCAAAGCTAGTGTCATGGAGTTCCAAGAAGCAACCAACAGTTGTTTTATCCTTGACTAAAGCAGAGTACAAAGGCTTGACCATAGAAAATCAAGAGGCAATATGGTTAAAGGCATTGTATACAGATTTGGGACTTGTAAGTTCCAAACCTCACATATTTGGAGATAATGTAAGTCCCATGCATCTAGCGGCAAACCCTATTTTCCATGCAAGAACCAAACACATAGAGGTTCATTACCACTTCATCAGGGAGAAGCTCATGGCAAAGGAGATTGACATTTCTTTTGTTCCTACTGAAAAGCAAGTAGCAGATATGATGACAAAGGCACTTGATGGAATAAAGCTTTGTGGATTCAAAGCAATGGCAGGTATTCAACCTATCAGAGAATGAAGACTCAAGCATACTTTAGCTTGAGGGGGAGCTATAGGAACATCAAGCTTAAACTATGCTTGAGGTGAGTTTGATCTACATCAAAGGCTATCGCGTCGAAAGAATATCCGTTGGAGGTTTCTTTTATTTATGCTCACTTATTGTACTTAAAAAAAGGTTTTTCATGGATATTTCACCATTGTAAAAGCTTTGATCTTTACACATGTTAAAGTAGAAAGATAGAGCTCAAGTCCCACGGATTTGTGGTGATTGAGTTGCATTCAATCAAGCAATCAATCACCTAAAAGTAGATCAATCTAGATCTTCACTTTTCCTAGATTGTAGGAAAGTGAATTGATTCCCTCCAACAACCATTTGTGCCTTCATTTGAATTCAAAATCCACTTGTAGTAGTCGTGGATCAATTCTAGATTCTATATAAAGACTTGAAATCACTTGTACAATACATGGAAGCCATATACATACACTTGTGACCATCATTGTCTTGCTCCTTCAATTTTTTGCATCATCTTCTTCGCCAAGAGTAATCTTGCAGAGGCTGCTGCTCTCTCTACAGAGGTTTAAATTGAGTGCAACATAGCTCATTGGAAAGGTATTAGTGTCTATTTTGTGCCTATAAATTTTCATAACATGTGGTTTTGTATATTGGGAGAAATCTCAGTTTTTTTGTCTCAAGTTCAATCTCTACATATTTCTGAAAAATAGGAGGTACCACCGTTGAGTGTCTGATTCATTCCTATAGCATATTTTGCTTATTCCTTAACTTTTGTGCATTCTATACACTCAACCATATTTGTATCACTCCCATAAAATGATTTTTTTTAATTGTAATCATGTTGGTCGCTATGGGCATTTGAAGTTCATTGTTTCTTCCATAAATAGTAAGTTTTTTGAGCTAGTCGACGTGCTATTTTGTATCGACTCATTCTCCTTGATGCTCCAAAGTACATAGTGCATTTCTTTGCACTTATCGCAAGCCTATAAGGTTTATTTGAGTCTCCATAAGCTCAAGGGTTGGTCTTGTGCTAGTTGGCTGGACCAAACTTCGTCGCTTTGAAACACACTTTTCTACCTCCTACAAGCTTCTCCAAGTTCTTTCACAGATGACACAACAAGAAGAAGTGAACCAAGAACAAGATGATTTGGGAGGGTGTGGAATTCAGTGCAATGATTGGTGTATGATAATTATATGGCTTGTCATTGTGCCTACATGAGCAAGGTAATACAAGTTGTTGAGTCTTCTTGTTTTGAAGATGCAATTGGAAATGCACATCAAGAGAAATCTATGGATGAGGATATGGCTACACTTTATGGAAATGAAACATGGAAGCTGGTTTTTTCACCACAAGGAAAGAAACCCATAGGTTGCAAGTGGGTTTACAAGGTAAAGCACAATGTTTATGGTAGCATAAGCAAGTCTAAAGCACGCGTGGTAGCAAAAGGATATGCATATACATATGACATCTATTATGAGGAGATGTTCAACCTTGTAGATAAAATTTCTACTCTAATAGCACTTGTTGCATTAGCTACAGAAAAACGATGGATTTTGCATCAGATGGATGTGAAAAATGCTTTCTTACATGGTGAGTTGTAGGAAGAAGTATACATGGACTAGTCACAAGGATATGAGGATTCAAAGCACCCAAAATATGTTTGCAAGTTTCAAAAGGCTTTGTATGGGCTTAAATAGGCCCCTCATGCTTGACATGCAAGGATTGCAACTTATTTAACCACCATAGGATTTTCTATGTGTGATGCATATCACTCATTATACACAAGGAAGGGTGATGATGGCATCATGATTGTGGCTATTTATGTTGATGATTTAATTGTAGGTTGTGATAATGAAGAAAGCATTAAAGAGATAAAGCAACTCCTTGGGTAGGAATGCAACATGAGAGATCTTGGTGTGCTATGCTATTTTTTGGGCATTGAGTTTATACACATAGAAATAGGTATATGGATGTCACAAAGGCAATATGCCTTGATATGCTGAAAAAATATGGTATGGCTGATTGTAAGCCAATTTCTATGCCATTATATCAAAATTTGAAGTTGGATTCTACATCATGTGAAGCATTAGAAAATGCTATTATGCATATGAAAATTGCGAGAAGTTTGATATATCTCACAATTGCAAGACATGATCTAAGTTACATTGTAGGAGTTCAAAGTCAATTTATGGAGGTCCTGAGGAAGCCACATTTAGATGCTTTAAAACACTTATGTGAATTCTACTTTCGATTATGCATTTCTTTATGAAACGGGTGCTAAATTCCAAGTCCATGGACACACTAATGCAGATTGGGCTGGTAATATCCCGGATAGATCTACTAGTGGCTTTCTACTCTCACTTGGGAGTGTAGCTATTACATGGATCAATAAGAAGCAACTTGTTGTTGCTTTGTTACAGAGGCTCAATATATAGGTGCTGCTATGGTAGCATGCAAAACATCATGGCTAGAGATGCTACTTGCAAATTTAGGTGTGGAGGTGCAAAAGCCTATCATCATTTATTGTCATAATCTTAGTAGAATCTAGTTAGCACGAAATCCTATTTTTCATGCTAGAACAAAGCATTTCAAGGTACACTATCACTTCATTAGACAAAAGGTATTAGTAGTTTGCTCTTGTATATGTGAGGAAAAATGAGTAGGTTAATCATATTTGATCTAAAGTCCTTGGAGTAGAGAACCTGAAGAAGTTTCAAAAGATGCTTGGATTACAAGACATGAAGGTGAGCTTGAGGGGGAGGGTTCAGATATCAAGCTCAAAATGTGATGACTGAGGATGAAAAGTATCACTTTTTCATTTCTATGACATGTATAGTAGTCAGGCTAGTATATTTCAAGGATACTTTTGTGAGCTTTAGTAGATTTGTCTATCGAGAGCGATGACACATTTCTTGCTAGCTCACTCATTTGCAGACATTAAGATTTTCCGTATGTACTACTTTTTATATATTGCACTAGTTGTATTGTTGTATTAGGTTATTCTCGTACATTTTCTTTATGTAATAGAAGAAGAAGCTCATTCTTCCTTGCCTCAATCTCTATGTGCTCCGTTGTTGTGTGTGAAAGTGTGTGAGTGCTTTCTTCACTATCTCCTTTCTCTTGAGACTGCCCCAGACCCCCACCAAGGGGATGCGCTAGCCCCTTTGGATCCCTGAGCCAATGTTGCTCCCCTTTGCCTCAAACCCCGCAATGGGGGACCATGATAACTCCTTTTTCTTAAAATACCTTATATGGTCCAATTCAACCTTCATCGTGTTGAGATATCAAGCTCAACATGTGATGATCTAGGATGACACGTATCACTTTTTCATTTCGTTGACATGTATAGTGTTGATGCTGGTATATGTTAGGGATACTTCATTGAGCTTTACTAGATTTATCTACTGAGAGTGATGACACATTTGTTTCTTGCAAGCTCACTCATTCGCAGACATTAGGAATTTCTTTATCTAGTGTTCTTTATATATTGCACTTGTTGTATTGTTGTTTTAGGGTCGAAAGTGTGTGTGTGTGTGTGAGCTCTCTTCCTTATCTCCTTCCTCGTGACATTATATCAGAGCCAGTGTGGCAGTAGAGAGCTTATGGAGAAGGCCGACAGTGAAGCATATGCAAGAAGGTATGGATAAAGCACGATTAATAAATGACCTCAGATTGTTGCAAAAATTGGCATGAAGGTAGAAGATGTCAAAATATTTTCAAAAGTTAACCCTTTAGGGTCACTTGCTTTAGTTAAATCTCTGTTTTGGAGCCATCTCCACCTCCATTGCAAGCCCAAAAGGTAGGGCCAACAAAGAAACCCGATCAATTTGCAAAATTGTAACTTGTCCTGTTCGGCAACACTCATGTATTCAAGATCCAAAATTTCAAGCAATTCCATGTACTGTTTATGCACAAAATCTATGTTCTTCTAGGATCAAATTGTCATGTCATAATGCAGCACTATTCAATCATAAGTACTACTTGTAGTGTTTTTGCAGTGTTGTGAATTGCTACAGAAATGGCAAATGTAGATGGAATGACTTAGCTTATGAGCGATAAGATGGACAAGAACAACTTTCATGCTTCGAGATTAAAAATGATGAATTTACTGATGGGAAAAGGCTATTGGAAGTACATCAAAGGAGAGAACAAAAATGCTTTATAGTTACTAGAGAGGAATCAGATTATGGACCAGTTAAGAGCATATGAGTAATGGAATCAAGGAGCACAAAAGGTAATGCATTGGCTACTTGTTAGCATAGAGGATAGCATGATTGGCCACATACATGATGCCAACACTCCGAAAGAGGCTTGGAACAGTTTGGTCACATTGTATGAGACTAGTAAAAAGGCATGGAAATTGCAACTCAAGAACGAGCTGCATACTAGAGAAAAAGGGCATTTTAGTAAGTGACTACACCCAAAAATAAAAAGCATATGTGAGTCACTTGCATCTATTGACATGAATGTAGAATAATGATGATAATGTGGAAGTGTGCCTTTGTGGTTTAGGAGCTGCATATAAGCAATCCAGATGCTCTATACAAGCTAGGGAAAATATTTCAAATTTTACTAATATGGTGTCCATGTTGATTATTGAAGAAAAGAATCTTGGTGAGTACTCAAACTCCAAAGGAAAACCTAGTTCTAAGCAGTTATTCTACTCAAGAAAAGGAAGAGGCAAATGTAGAGGTTTCAAAAGTGGAAGAGGAAACAATAACCAAGACCAAGGTCAACATCAGAATCATGTAGGAGATCGAGGAGAGTTTCAAGGCAAGGGAGAAAAAGAGGCCACATAAATTTCCAAAGAAATGATTCAGGTAATGACAATAAAGGATGTTGGAATTTTGGTGAACCTGGACACTTTGAACATGATTGTAGGCTGAAGAATCAAAATAACAAAACGTAGCAAAACAACTATGCATCCAAAAGTGCAGATGATTCTCAGAGGTTGTTCATGGTTCAACATCATATGATGAATACAATGTCTTCTCATGTTTCAAAATTGAATGGTAACGTCTGCTATGTTGATTCGGGTGCTTCAAATCACATGACTAGTCATGCAAAATGGTCTACTGGTTTGCAAAAATTGCCAGTTCCTGGATACGTTAAAATAGGTGATGACACATCACACCCTATCGAGCATACAGGAAACATAGCATTGTCTATGGAGAATGAAAATGTAAAACATCTTGCTAATGTGCTCCATGTTCTAAATATAACAAAGAATTTGGTTTCTGTTGGACAAATTGTTGACCAAGGATTACAAGTCAGGTTCAATGCTAATGGGTTATATGTAGAAGATTACAAACAAGATGGACGATTGATTGCCAAAGGAAACAAAGTGGGTAGGATGCTCACCTTGAATGTGAAAATTCCTTAATTGGATGCATCCATGTTTGCAAAAGGTGTAGGAGTTATTGCTGATACAAAGATAGGAACTGAGGAAGTCCACTATGTTTGCACATCATCTTGCTTTTGAAATATCAAGATGACCCCTAGGTTGCTAAACTCATTTCTCAGTGTATAGTGACTCTAAATTTATGAAATAACTTGCTTTAGTTAGCTATACACTTGAATTAGATGTGTTCAAAAGATCTCTAGTCAATTCATACCAAGTTGTGAGCTCTAATCAAGATATTGAGCACCTACATTCCCAAAAATAGAAAGTTTTCTCTCATTCCTTTCATATGCAAATTATTTGTTTTTGTGCAAACTTTTGGGGATGATGCTCCAAAGTATGTAGTGGTTCTAAATGCATTATTGTGAAGCCAAAGCAGCCTAATAAGCATCCTTGGAGTCAACTTGGTAGGTGTAGAGTAGGTTTTGTGCAACACCAACTCATCTCTGGAGCATACCAATCAACATGGGAGAATATTTCCTTCATCAATAGAAAAATTGGATCGAGGTAATTACTCAGCTTGCTTACTTAGAGTGGAATCTTATCCTCAAGAGAGAAACCTCTATGGTTACATTTTTGGAGATGAGATGATGCAAATCCTCAGAAGCAAAGGAAAACCAACTAAAGAAGAACAAGAGAGGTTAACCACATCATGCTCAAAGGATGTTCTAGCTAGGTCATACATTCTTAACTCAATCTCTAATTTTCTACTTCCACAAATTAGAAATTGCAAGACTTAACAAGAGACTTAGAATGCTCTTGAAGCATTCTTCTCATCAAGTACCAAGGCAAGAAAAAACCAACTATGGATGGAGTTCACTACACTCAAGAAGATGCCCAGGCAAAGTGTGATTGATTTTGTCACCAAAATGGGCATAGCAGATCATCTTGGTTGCATTGAAGAACTCATTGATGAAGAGTAAGTAGTGAGGTAAGTGATCAATGGAATAAAGGCAGATGACAAATGGGAAGCTTTCACCACAGCCATGGACCTCTACATGGATATGCAAGTTCCTAATCTCAATACTCTAATGGGACAATTGTTCACACATGAGGCAAAGATTATGAAGAATGGAGACAACTCAAAAGGTAATCAATCCTTTGCCATATATACAGATAAGAACACGAATAAAAATGGTAAAAGAATGGGCAAAAAATCTGATGATGAAGGTAGTACCTCTCAAGAAAACTTTGCAAGTAGATGTAGAGGTTCAAGAGGAAGAGTCAGAGGAGGAAGACAAGGCTAGGGGAGATCTCAAAGCTCCTCACCACGTGCCATATGTGGCTTAACTGATCACATTACTGAGAATTGTTTCAGGAATCCTAGAAACCAAAGAGGACGAGGCTACAATAGAGGAGGCTATGAAAGCTCAAGAGGAAGATTCAACAATAGCATTAATGGTTACAACAACAACTCATACAACAAGAATAATTATCAAGGAAGATATAGAGGAAAGAGAGACTACAACAACTATCTAGATGATCAAGATCAAGAGGATTCATTACTTTGATGAATATGACCATGAAGCAAGGTAAAGTAGATGAACATGTATTCTATATAGGCTCAGGTTCCTCAAACCATGTAGCAGGGAATGTAGCCCTACTCTCATACTTGGAGGATCCAAGAAATAGACATGACGTCCAAACAAGAGATGACACATGGTATCAAGTGGAGAAGATAGGCAATGTAAAGACTTGAGATGGTAATATGAACCTATTGAGCAAGTTATTGTATGTGCCAACCATAACCAAAAATCTCATAAGTGTTAATCAGATTGTTGACAAAGGATTGCAAGTCAGATTTATAAAGAATGGGGCATTTGTTGAAGATCCACATCAGGGATTCAAGAGGATAGCAGGAGGAGAAAAATCAGGTGGACTATTTATTTTTGAGCTCTAAGATACTAGGAACATTGCTTTGTTCAATTATGGTAGTCAAACATTATCAGAATTGGAAATCTCACACAAGAGATTAGGTCATACAGGTGAAAGGTCCCTAAAGCAAATCAATAGGGATCAGAGTGTACTTGGTTTACCAAATATCGCCAAGCAACACATGAGTTACAAATGCAGTGCTTATCAATTTGGCAAGTGTCACAGGCAACCATTCACAAAGAAGGGATACATACATGGAGACCTATTGGAGCTAGTCCATAGAAATGTATGGGGGCCAAGCAAGGAGACATCTATCTCTAGATCTAGGTATTATGTTTATTTCATTGATGTTTGTAGCATACGATCAATACTGTACTTTATGAAGCATAAAGATGAAGTGTTTTCTTGTTTCAAGAACTATCTAGCACTTGTTGAAAATCAAACAAGAAAGGTGTTGAAGAGGCTAAGGTCAGATGGAGGGGGAGATTATTTCTCCCATGACTTTGTGATGCTTATCTCTAAGACAAAGGAATCAAAAGAGACATCACAACCAGATATACTCCATAGCGAAATGGAGTGGCGGAAAGGAGGAATAGAACCATAGTGGAGGCTGCAAGTTCAATGCTAAATGAGAAGAAATTGCCCAATTACCTATGGGAAGAGGCTCTCTGCAAAGCCACCTATGTAATCAATAGACTCCCATCAAAGTCATTGGATGGGATTACACCATATGAAGCATGGAATGGAAGAAGACCTAGTCTTGATCATTGCATGATCTTTGGGTGCATAGCATATGCACACATACCATCACGAATCAGAGGCAAATTGAATGCAAAGGTAGAGAAGTGCATATTCATTGGTTATAACCTTAATCAGAAAGGTTATAGGCTATATAATTCAACTAATAAAGGTTTCACTGTTAGCAAAGATTTTTTTTATGAAAACAAATCTTGGTTTGAAGATAATTGCAAAAAAATCAAACTTTCCTATGACCTTGAGGAAGACTTTCCAACATTGTCAAAGAGCAATAAGCATACACATGAAGACTCAAGTGATTCTAATGATGATAAAAAAAATTCAAGAAGAGAAATCAATTCTTGGAACTCCAAAGGCAAAGCTAAAGTGTAGGAGTTGAGTGATGTGGTAGAATCATCTCAACAAACTATAAGGAGATCTACTAGAGAGAAAAGGAAGCTAGAAAGGTATGGTTATGACACCTCCTTAGTAACTAAGCATGCCATTTATATTGCTCAGGATACAAACTCAAAAGAACCATTGACATATTAAGAGGCCAAGAAGAAACCAAAATGCAGAGATGCCATGGAGAAGAAATTAAAGCCCTACAAGAAAATCAAACTTGGGAATTGGTTCCCAAGAAACAATCTGTGAAGGTCATTGTCTCAAGATGGATTTACAAGGTAAAGAAGGATATTGATGGCTCAATTAATAGGTACAAAGCAAGGATTGTGGCTAAGGAGTTTTCTCAAACCCAAGGTATTGATTATGAAGAGACATTCTCACATGTGGCAAAGATGCCCACAATTAGAGAACTTATGAGTGTAGCATCTTCCAAGAACTAGAATATCTATCACATGGATGTTAAAAATGCTTTTCTAAATGGTTGGATTTCAAAGGATGTATACATGGCTCAACCTTCTAGTTTTGAAGATAAATTATATCCAGAACATGTATGTAGATTAAGGAAAGCTTTGTATGGCTTGAAGCAAGCTCCTAGAGCTTGGAATCATGGACTAGTCACTTATTTGTAGGATAAAGGATTTATGTTAAGCAAGGGAGATCATTCCCTCTTCATAAAGAGGAATCACGTAGAGGTTATATACCTTTGTGTATGTGGATGATATGATCATTACAGATAATGATGCAAATAGAATCAAGAGGATCAAAGCTCAAATGAAAGAAGAGTTCAAGATTAGTGATCTTGGCTTACTCGCTTATTTCCTAGGTTTGGAAGTGGTATATACAAAAAGAGGTATGTTCCTAACTCATAGAAATTACATTGGATATATGTTCTCCAAATTCAAAATGGAAAATACAAAGGTTGCAGGTACACCGGCTATGCTACTCTAAATAGAATAGATATATGCTATGGAGTTAGTGTGCTAAGTCAATTCATGCACACTCAAAGGAAGCCTCACATGGAAGTAGCTAAAAGAATCCTGAAGTATTTGAAGGGCACAATTAATGAAGGGCTATATTACCCTTATACATCTAATATAGATGTCAAATTATTTTTTGATGCATATTGGGCAAGTTCCAAAGATCATAGGAGGAGCACATCAGACTATCTCACATTTGCAGGTACAAAATTTATCTCATGGTATTCAAAGAAGCAACCTATCGTTGCTCTATCATCAACTGAAGCTAAATATAGGAGACTAGCAAATGCTACTCAAGAAGCTATGTGGATACCCTATATTAAGATTTAGGGTTGAATACTTCTACTCCACACATTTGGAGACAACATTACTTCATTGCCTCTTACTACTAACCCTATCTATCATGGCACGACCAAACACATTGAAGTTCAATAACATTATGCCAAAGAAAAGATCATGAATAAGGAGATACAACTCTCATATGTATCCATACATCAACAATGTGCAGATATGTTGAGAAAGGCATTGGATGGAAGCAAATTGAATAGGTTCAAATCAATGATTAGTTTGTAAGAAATCATGAAGGACTGAAGACTCAAGTGTTTTAGGCTTGAGGGGGAGCTATTGGTACATTTATTAAGTCTAAATTCTTGGCTAAATATTCAAGACTACTTATCAATTCATGTACCTCACATGGAGGACCATATGAAGACCTTCTTCTCAATATAGGTGTATTTACCTTTGGATAAATGTAAAATTTAGAGAATATATAATCTCATGAAGTTAGGGAGCTGAACCCATGACTCGTGTGGTTGTTAGAACTCAAGTTCAAGCACAAAGTGCAAGAACACATCAAAGTAGTGGACACATAAGAAGAGGGAGCATATAGGGAGCTCCAAGAAGTATATGTCGAATTTTCAGAAGGAATCCCTATAAAAAAGTGATTCTGATCACTAAAAAATATTCTAAATATCATTTCATATTTTTTGCAACTCCATTTTGCTGAAGCCATGAGTCCTTGAGCTTTAGGAGTATTAGAAGTACCTATGTACCGATTTTCATAATTTATAGACTCTGTTTAAGCCCTCAAATAAGCCCTAGAACCTAATTTTTTACTAGGCCATACGCTAGCTCTAGACAAGGCCAAAACTAGTCAAAAAACTATAAAAAGAGCTAGAGAGCTCATTTTGGTGTTAGCTAGTTGGGGAGTGAATTGATTGTGGAATATTGTATGCTTTCTTTGAGCTTGCTAATAGAGGATTCCATTGTTCTACTCTTTGTCTTGCCATGTATGTGTGTGCATGCTTGTGTGCTTCTCACTCACACACATACTCTCACTTGTACTTGCCATTGTGCTAGAGCGACACCAAATTTGGCATCGTTGCTGGGGATCAAGCTTTTAGGACGAACGTGTGATCGTAAGACATAGAGACATGATGTTGGAATCATAGGTAGATAGGTAATTTTTCTATTTTCATTACTTTTTACACCATCATCTTCATCTTCATAATCTCTACTCTCCATCTTCTTGCATCATCATCTTCACCAATTTGGTCATACCTCCACCTTCCATATTTGCTCCCTCATTTCATTTGTGAGTGCAAGAGAGGTTGATTTGGTGTGCTTGAGAGTTTTTTTTGGCAGGAACAACATTCAACATTGTGCATAGGCAGCAAAACAGGTAAAATTTCTATTTTTTCATCATCCCCACTAAAAGCTCAAATGATCGTGATGTTCACCAAGTTTGGATTTTAGAATTCATCCATACCAGCATATAGAGCATGCTAGCGCCTCCAAGGAACCATAAGTGATTTTGCAGAATTCATATTTTTCTAGATCATTGCAATGGTCCCACACCATCATGATGGTTTGTGACCATCCTGATTGGCTCAAGTCATCACAATGATCCATTTGACCATCACGACAGACTCACATCATTGCGATGGTCTCACACCATTGTGATGATGCATCACTATCACGACAAGACACCATGCCATTGCAATGGTTCATGACCATCACGATGACCCCCACGACAACCCAACCGTGCCATCTCAATTGGTTCATAACATCGTGATACCTTCAAACCATCGTGCCTTGACCATCTCATTGCAATCATAGCACAACATATGCGAGGACTCACCCAACCACTGACCATCATGATGGTCTCACACCATTGTGACAACCCAAGTCCATCGCGATGACCCTAGACCATTGCGATGGGCTTAGACTAGAATGGTTCCACAGGACAAAAAAAACATAGAACTATTCTTGAATAGAGAAACACAAGAAGCTTTTTGGAGATTCAAGTCAGATCAATCTAGCAACATAGGTAGAGTCACCATCTACAAATTCAAAGATCTTGAGATACTTGGCAAAGTTGTCTATCTGGATAACACATCAGAGAGAATGTTCATGGTAACAAAGCATCATAGGCATGCCTATACTTGGAAAGGTGAACTAATTTTCCCTCCACCAAGATCTAATGTTTCCTATGGCCTCCAAGGAGTAGGATCATCCTAGGCTCATGAGACCCAGAGGGAAAGAGCTAGAGAGAGACCTGAGGTAAGTTTTGCACACACTTTGGGTAGAGATAGATCAAGACGTGAAAGTCAAAGACATGAAAGAGAGCAACATAGAGCACATATGAATCAAAGAGAGGAACATGATTTTCCATTGCCAAGACCTCGAGAGTACCCAAGGACCCTTAGACCCTCTCAAGTGGTTAAAATAATGAAAAACTACTTTGATGGGTTAGGAGATCCTTATGATCATGTGGCTGAGTTCAAACAAGTGCTTAGAGCTGAACAGGTCGAGGAATTATTCACCTAGTTTGAGGCATTTGGTTTGACCCTCAGGGGTACTACCTTATCTTGGTTTCAGCCCTTGAACAATCACAATTATCGCAATATAAGTCAATTGCTAGAAGCATTCATTGTAGAACTCTCCAAGAGTGGCATTAGGCATAACACATCATCCTTGATCCATAGTTTCAAGCAGACACCCCAAGAAATAGTACGACTAGCTAGACATAGATTTAAACAATACATGGAAAGATGTCCTACACCTAAATTACCTACACAAGCAAAACAAGTTAACCTATTTTTAGATGGACTTCTGGTAGAAAACTTAGATCATATGTATATCTCAAGGAGACAATCACACTAGATCAATGCTTGAGACTATGTATTGACATAGAAGACAACTTGGATGAGGAGTTAGAATTGTCCAAACTCTATAAGGATTTTGACAGTTCTAGTAGTCATACTTCTAGTCCCTCCACCATGATAGATGAGCTAGTTGAGTAGGTTACCAAAAAGCTAGGAGTTCAAAATAGACAAACAACAAGGGTCACCTCGTTGAAGTGATGTTATAGTTGTAGAGGGGACCTCATGGCCGATGTATTCCCAATGCAAAACCAGAACATGATAGAACTGAATGCTCCATATTGCACTATTGAGAGAAAATACACAAACCATATTGCTCAAGATTGTCTGTACAATAGGTAGGCCATGAGACAACCTTATCAGCAACCTTACCAACAAGGTAGATACCAAAACGAATATTAATAGCCCCCTTATAGGCCACACTAGCAATATCAATCTCAATGCCAACAACAACTCCACACACCATATAAGCCATAATCCGTCCCAAGAAACCAACCGTCACCTCCTACCAATGTGATTCCAGTTAAGTTTGCAGTGGTAGAGGATAATCCTAATAAAGCATTAGTACTGATGATCCCTTTGGTCGCAGAAAATGACCCTCATGCTCAAAATTCTGACTACACCCATGAAGATAGTCCATGAGCTTATTACATAGAGCCACCCAAGCACAGTGAGACTTATCCGTATCAATATGGAGCACTACCTATGGAACCTAATTGGGAGCTAGAATACTCTAATGTCATGTATACAAATCCAAACCCCATGCCCCAACTTAGATAAATAGAACCCCAACACCCAGAGGACCATGCTACAGATGCCAGGGAGATCACTTCATTCGTGATTGCCCTATACATGCACTCGATGCAACCCTAATCAGTGACAATTCAAGGTTTTTGTCTAGATTATGGAAAGGATCACCTCTTACGAGATTGTCCTAAGAACCCGAACAATGTGCCAAAGATCATTCCTTTAATGTCATTGGGTTAGTAGTAGATTCTAATGGAAGTGTGACTTCCACTGCCCGAGTGCAAGTAGTCACTAGAGCTCAAGCATTACAACAAAACCAAGGCTTGAAAAGAGTTTAGAGGTTAGCGAGACTGAGATTCTTGCTAAGTAAAGGATAAGAACTTGGAAGGATAGTCATGAACGAATGAAAAGACAATGGACAAAGAAGATGAGAAAACTTGAAGAAAGCTTAAGAGAGACCAAAGCTAAAATTATAGAGATCGCATCTCAGACAAACTCTCAAGCATCACCACCACCACCATCACCCTCAGCATCTAATCAACCTCATGTAACGCCATCACCACCCAAAGGAGGATCAGTCTTGGCAGATCCAACTCCCAAAGGCTTGGACATGATGTTCAAGGCCTACCAGGCTCGACTTTAAGAAGGGCCAACAATTGCAAACCTAGACAAGAGTTACCCTAAAGTAGACTTAGAGATTGAACAGACAAAAATGTGCATGAAAATGGTAGAACTAGCTGAGGTTATGCTCGAGACCAATAAATTGTTCAATCAGACAAATCTTGTCAAACTAGGTTTGCATTTCTAGGGTTTATTAGAAAGATTAGAGCAGTTGGTAAATAAGCCCTAGGTTTCTTTACCCTGACATGCTCAACAAGTTGTTGAAAGGGAAATCTCACCACCAATGGAAGTTTATGTTCTTGATTCTATGGATGACGGAACACCTCTTTCAACTCAATAGTTTTCTCAAGAGTTCATGCAAGAAATACAAGAAAAGAAATGGGCCAAGGAGAGGGCTGATTTCCCTCCTATTCTTGAAATTGATGATCTTCATGATCAATTTCATTGAGACATTCCATCTATATATGGAGACCAATCAGAGCAATAAGAAGAGGAAAGATTAGATTTTGAATCTAATTCTTTATAAGAGTTGCCACAATTCATAGGCCCATCGGAATCTGAATCTCTTCATATTGGTAAGAAATGAAGACTCAGTGGTTTCAAGAAACATTGAAGTCATGCAGACCACTATGGTGCAATGTCATCTCAGCTTAGAAGAGCTGCTCAAAGTAAACCTGAGTTGTGGAAACATGTGGTGAATCAGGTTCCAGAACTTGATTCCAATGTGTCAAAAACAGGCTCTAAGCAAAAAGTCCCAGAGATACATCTAGAAAAAATAGGAGACAGGAGTGAAGGTGAAGAAGGTAATACTTATCTTTCAATCACCTACCAAGGTTACACAACCAAAGCTATCTTAGATTCAGGTGTTGGTGTTGCGATTGCAACCACCTCTTTGTAGAAGCAATGGGGAAAACCTGCTTTAACGTTAACTAGAATGAAGCTTCAAATGACTGATGGCCATGTTAAAATACCTCTAGGATTGCTAGAAGGGATAACTCTAACCACTTGTAGTGTAGAGTTTTAACACACATTTGCTATATGTGACTTTGGCAAAAACAACATCTATGAAATGATCCTAGGAAGACCCTTCTTGCAGTCGCTAAAAGTAGTACAAGATTGGGGAACTGATTCCTTGTACTTTCAGCACTTACGGGTCATGACTAAGGTCAATGTGAAGGATTACACCTTTAGAGATGTACCACCCCTACAGTGGTATCCTATCCACAAGGCACAAGAGTATTCAATCTCTGAGCATTTTGTAAGCTCTTATGGTCCATCCTCGATGCATGAAGATACTCAGTTGTGGATGTGCAAGCTCGTAGAGGAAGAGGAAAGATGCCTAAAAGTGAGAGAAGAACAAACTTCTCAAGAAGCTAGAATGGTTAGAGACCCAGCCTACGCCCCAATGATCTTTTAGAATGAGGAATTTGAGCCTCATGGTTGGGCTGAATTCTTAGCCACCATGGACATCGCTATCAATGAAGAATAGTGGATGCCTCATTGTGATGAGGAGGATTATGATATCTCTTTGTTCATGTGTGAACCTTTGCTAGAAGAGTGTGACTCTAATCAGATCATAGAAGAAGAAGAAGAAGAGAAGAACGACAATCTAGAGTCCATTGTGATGGATAGTTGCTTTGAATCAAAGGAGCACTATCTAGAAAATGTAGTAGTGTTTGCCCAGAACGAAGAAGAACCTCTCACAAGAATTAAAACTATAAATTCAAAGGATGGAAGAGAAAGTAGTCTTTTAATTTTAAGAAATATGAGGTAGAAGACCAAAAAATCTTGGTATGAATGCCTAAGGGAGAGGCCATCACAGGAGAAGCATATGATAATAAAGAAAAAGACACAAAAATTGTAGTAACCATTGAAGAGAACGAAGAGTGATGTACATACATAGGGGAATATCTAAGTGAAGAAGAAGAAGAAGTAGAGCTTGTAGCTTTATTAAGGGAATATAGGGATGTGTTTGCATGGACCTATAGAGACTTGAAGGTAGTAGACCCACAAATATTCTCCATATGATCCCCATGATGGCTGACACCAAGCCCAACAAATAGAAGCCCTAAAAGTATAATGACACTTATGCAGCCAAAATAAAAGAAGAAATCGACACACTGATTGAAGCTGGATTTATCTATGAGATTAAGCATACTAAATCGGTGTCCCCCATTGTAGTAGTGCCCAATAAGAATGGGAAGTTGCGAGTGTGTATTAACCTTAAAAAATTTAATGTTCATACGATAAGAGATAGCCATCTGCTTCCAATCATCGAACATTTGTCGGAGCATGTTGCAAGCAAAGAAGTTTATAGCTTCCTTGATGGATTTTCAGGTTACAACCAAGTAGACATTGCCCCAGAAGATCAACACAAAATGGCCTTTGCCATAGAGTGGGGAATCTTTGCATTTTGTGTGATGCCATTTGGTCTCACCAATGGATTTGTAACCTTCCAAAGGCTCATGTGCCATGCCTTCAAAGAGTTCTTGAAAAAGAGCTTAAAAGTATATGTGGATGATTTACGTGCCCATTCCCAAGAACAAAGATACCACATCCTTGAGCTCAGACAGATCTTCAACAAGTGTAGAGAATATCGCGTGTGTTTGAACCCAGAAAAGTGTGTGTCGAAGGTACATCAAGATAAGATCTTAGGTCATATTGTTTTTAAGAAAGAAATATCAACATATGAGGACAAGGTAAGAGCCATAGTAGAGTTGTTGAGGCCAAGGAACGTTAAAGAGGTACAAGCCTTCATGGGCCACTATGGATATTACCATAGGTTCATCCACATGTATGCAATCATAGCTAAACCTCTTTATGCTCTATTGACAAATTTCAAGTGGAATGAGGAATGCAAAAATTTCTTCAATGAGCTAAAGAAACATTTGTGCACAACACCATTATTAACCACTCCTAATTTGAATAAACCATTCCATGTCCATGTAGATGCATCCAGTTATGCAATAGGATGTGTGCTAACACAACCCACACGTGAAGGAAATCTAGATTTGCCTATAGCATATGCTAGCAGATAGCTAAACATGGATGAACAAAACTATACAACAACCAAAAGAGAAGGCTTAGGCATAGTATATGCAGTGAAGAAGTTTAGACACTATCTATTGGCCAATAAGTTCAAGTTTTTCACTGATCGTCAAGCTTTATGATATCTGGTCAATAAACCTTGCAATACAGGATGCTTAGTAAGTAAGATGGTTCCTCTTACTAATGGAATACGACTTTGAAGTGGTTGTTAGGAAAGGGAGGACCCACCTCTGAGCAGATCACCTTTCTCTCATCACTTTAAGAGAGCCATCGCAAGGAGTTTGTGATGAACTGCCCCATGCTTATCTGTTCAATTTAGAAGGTGTTCCTAAATGGGCAAATAAGTCTGTACCTATCCTAACCTTCAGACTTTCAAATAAGGATGTGAAAACGAACAAAGAGGAAATTGTAAAATCACAAAAATATCAAATATTGGTAGGAAGTATGTACAAACAGGCTACAGAGGATGTACTAGCTTGTTGTCATCGGGGAGGATGAACATAGTAGCTGGTTGCAACAAGCCCATGAAGGATTGCTAGGAAATCACTATTCTAAACAATGAACATTGTAGAATCTGAAATGTTTAGGAGTGTATTGGCCTAGTATGGATAAATGAATGCATGAGTGGATAAAGAACTATCCAATGTGTCAGTAGAGACCGCTAGTGGAGTATGCTACCCTTTATCATGTGTCATTAGTTCTAGAATGGAGTGCTCCATTGGTAGAGTTCATGAGATCCGGGACATTACCCAGCGAAGCTACTCTAGCAAGAAAACGAAGCATGGAACAAGAGGCTCGAAACCACACCTTAGTAGGAGACAAGCTATACCAAAGAGGTAAATATGGTTACTTAAGACGGTGCGTTCTTGAATCAGACTATTTGAACTTATAAAGTACACATAGCGATGTTGCAGGTGGACACTTTGGGCCTAATCGAGTAACTAAGACCATTATATTCTCAAGACTTTTGTGGCCCACTCTTCATATGGATGCACATACCTATGTGAAGAGATGTGACACATGCCAATGTGCAGAACATCCAATCAGAAAAGACGAGATGCCTTTGAGGCCAATGATGGGAGGACATGCATTCTCAAAGTGTGGTATAGACTTTGTAGATCCTATTAATCCCCCAGCTAGAAACTCCCATGTAGAGTACATTATTGTAGCCACATATTACCTTACAAAGTGGGTAGAAGTAAAAGCCATGACAAAGAATGATGCCCAAATGACGACTACGTTTTTATTTGAGACTGTGTTCACTAGATATGGGTTACCGATAGAGTTAGTAATTGATAGAGGTACAGACTTCTTGAATGAAGTCATTGAAAACCTTCTCCAAGAATTCCTAATGACACATAAGAAGTTTGGCCCCTATCATCCATAAGCTAACAGAAAAGCCGAGTGCACAAATAAGATCCTATGTAGCATATTGACAAAACTTGTAAATAATAAATGCTCTGATTGGGATAAACAACTTCATCATGTTGTTTGGGCTTACTGAGTTTCCTACAAAATGGTACTCAATGCGACCCCATTTCAAATGGTCTTGGGAGCGAATGTTGTGTTACCATTAGACATCTTGATCCCGACTCTAAAAGTAGCACAAGAGCATGAGTGGAATGGACATGAGTTGTCCTCTAGAATATTTGATCGAGAATGCTTAGGTGAGACAAGGCTACAAGCAGCAGCAAGCATCTATGCTACAAAGAAAAGACAAAAGGCATACTTTGATGCACACATCAAGGATAAAGGATTGAAAGAGGGAGATCTAGTGTTGGTTTATACACTAAAACAACATGCGTGTAAACTAGAAAAATGAGGATATGTACCCATGATCATTAATAGAATTTCCACTAGTGCTGGAGTTCAATTGGGCACTATAGAAGGTGACATCTTGCCAAACTATATTAGAGGATGTTGAATCAAGCTATATCAAGAACCTCTTACAGAGGACATGCTAATGAGACTCAACACTACTAAGAAATAAAAAGAACAAGAGTTACGAATTAGAGAGGAAGCACATGCAGATGCTAGAGAGCGCATTAGGTGAAATAAGTTAAGGCAATTAGGCCTAGATGTCAATGCCGAAGCCCCATAATATCACATGGCCATGTGTCAAACATCAGGTGTAATTGCTCCTCGGATAATCGATCGACATCCCTTTGTGATCATAGAGGTGGGACGAGGAAAGAGTTTAAGGATTGTGAGAGCCTTGATTAACTCAGGTGCAACAACTAGTGCAGTTAGACTCTCATACCACTCAGATCTACAAATGACCATCAATTCAATAGAAGCCTATCTCAAAGGATTGGGAGGTGTGGAAACTGAGACGTTCAAACCCACAAAATGCATAAACCAACAAGAGGGACACCAAGAAGATTGCCAGAACACGTTTATATTCGATTAGCAACTCGTGTTGAGGAAGGCAATGAGAGCTTGGTATGAGGAGTACTAGTACCCCTCGTAGTTGCGCACAATTTGGCTCCACAAGGCATACCCCCCAAGCACTGAAATGGGCTGGATAGAAATACGGGCTGTGACATCCTCCCCCGGCTTGAAGAGCTTGGTGCCCTCAACAAGCGGGTTCGGGTCTTACAAAAAAGAAGGTGTGTTTACAAAATTGGGGAACATTACATGGGGCTTGTAGCCAAAAATGGCTTAAGTGTGGCGGTAATATTTTCAGACTAATGGATGGTCGAGCCCAAAGGTGTTGGCCGGAAGCCAATCCGCATCAACTAAGGGGCGGCCTTTGAATTTCATGAGGAATTGGGGACCTTCACGGGTGTTCTGATCCCGTAAAATAGCTTCTACCTCGAACTGGTTCTCGCCGTCCTGCAACACCGGGATCTCGCGTCCGTACTTTGAGTCGGGTTCGAACTGATTGAGGAGGCTAACATGAAAGTCATTGTGAAATTGCACATTATCGGGAAGCTCCAAGCTGTAAGTGACTTCATTGATCCGCTTCTCCACTTTGTATGGTCCGTAGTAGCGATGTTTGAACTTCTGCGTGATGTTCTTTGGCAGGGTGATATTACGTGCGCTGACGAGGACAAGGTCGTCGACTTGAAACTCTTCGCCAGGCCTTCATTTCTTGTTCGCATATGGAGCCATGCGTTCTTTGCTTCTTTGCAAGCTGGACTTTGCCTCTTCTAACTTTGTTTTCCATTGATCCAAGAAGGCGCCGCAATCGGGGTCGTTTGTTGCAAGTGTGGAGTCTTGCGTGAGAGCCAGGGGCGTGATTACCTCCTTGCCGGTTGCCAACTCGAATGGGGTCATCTTTGTGCTTGAGTGGACTGAAGCGTTGTAGTGAAACTCCAGGATGTCTAAGTGCTTCGCCCAGTCCTTTTGATCGGTTCTAACATAGTTTCGGATATAATCTTCGATCGTCTGGTTAACCCGTTCTGTTTGCCCATCGGTTTGTGGGTGATAAGCTGAGGAGAAGCTAAGTTGCGTCCCCAAGATGCGGAAAAGCTCTGTCCACAGCCGGCTTAGGAAGCATCCGTCCCGATCCGACACGATGGCCAAAGGTAATCCGTGATACTTCACGATGTGAGTAAAGAAGAGATGAGCCACGGCCTTGGCGTTGAGCGGCAGTTTGGCCGGGATAAAATGTGCTTGCTTTGTGAAGTAGTCCACCACAACGAAGATGGTGTTGAACCCTAAAGACGGTGGGAGTTTGGTTATGAAGTCCATGCTGATCATGTCCCACGGTCGGTTCGGAATCGGGAGTGGTTGTAGAAGGCCGGCGGGCTTCACCCGATCTTGATAGACTAATTGGCACGTCGGGCATGTTTCCACATATTCTTGGACTTGTGCCTTCATGCGGGGCCAATAAAAGTGTTTGTGGAGCATCTCATAGCTGCGGTTTTGACCTCCATGGCTGGCGACTTTGCAATCATGTGCCTCCCACAGTAGCTCTTTGCGTAGCTCTAAGTCGTTCGGTACATAGATTTTTCCTTTGCGATGGAGGATGCCTTCTTGTAGTGTGTAGCGACTCGGGGCCTGGGCCGTTTGCATCTCCTGAAGTATTTCTTGGACTTGGGCATCCTGTGCATGTGCTCGTTGAATTCTGCCTCTCAGATCGGATGAAACTGTGGACATTGCCTGGAGCTCGGGTCTTCGACTAAGTGCATCTGGCATGACGTTTTGCTTTCCCGGTTTGTGGATGATCTCGAGATCGAACTCGGCGAGGAAATCCTGCCATTGTGCTTGCTTCGGGCTTAACTTGGGTTGAGAGGTGAAGTACTTCAAAGAGATGTTGTCCGTGAAGACTTTTGTGTGCTTGTCTAGGACATAATGCCCATTAGGGAAAAAAATGAACCCTGCATGGGCCTTTTGGATTAAGGAGTGATTAGTGATGGACCAATGAGAGGAGGGTGGTGGACACAGTCTATAGCCTATAAATCACTAGGTTGAAGGGGGATGAGGGGACAGGATTCCCCTATGTTCAGGTTTTGCCTCTAGAGAGAGAAAGGAATCTCGTAACTTACCTGGGCCCAAAAATTCAAAATTTTCAAAAAGTTATAAAACTCATCATAACACCATTTAATGGTCCCCCAACCACTTTTTAGGATCAAAAGTGCTATTTTTGGGTTCTAAATCAAAATCCGTGCATGAACTGAAGTGAAAAAAGTGACTTTTTCAAAAATAACTCAAAATGCAACTTTCTCCCTCCAAAACCTCACATTTTCATACCCAGGTCCCAAAAGTCATCTCTTTCCACTACTTTCTCTCCCTAGCACACCATTGCAGCTCCTGCATCTCCATTTCTTTCTCTGTGCATCATCTTCTTTGAATTCCTACTGTCACTTCCATAGCCTGAACTCCAATGGAGAAACCTAAATCTCATAGACATCCAAAAGATGAGGTTATCACGATAAAATGTCACAATATCAAGGCTCCAGAAGGATTTTGGTTAGGACATGAGTTCTGCAAAGGTGCATGGGTGTACATGCAACCCTCTGGTGTTGGTCCTCACCATGTGAGAGATCGTGGAAACTTGGATCTTCATTGGAAAGGGAAGTTATTAGGCTTCAAAAAGCTCAAAAATGGTGAAACTGTTGCCATTGTACAACATGTGTTCACAATGTCAACCATGAAATTGGAAAACTCAAACAAAATGAGATATCCTATCAACTGTAAGTATTACTCATTGACTTTTGTCCAAATTTCATAATATACCTAGCTAAGTTGTGTAGTTTTTTTGTTGTAGACATATTTCCTTCTACCTTGGTGGAAGAACAACCACTTCATAGTCTTACAGGTACTTTCCAAGCATTGCATGCAGATGTTGGGTCGATAGTCTTTCCACAAGCCCGTCGTGCTCAGCTATTACGTGAGAGAGTTTTCTTTTACACACATACATATGTTGTACCCTCTTCATCAAATGATTTTGGCAGGTTAGAGATGATTAAGGTAGATTCTCTCTTAAAGCTCGAGTGGCCGCAACCTGATGTATGGACATTAACATCTTTGAAGCATAAGATGGTGATGGACATACACAACTCTTTGAGATTTACAAGAGTTTCAAGATCTATAGGATTACATTGGTGTGTTCCTGTTCATTGTTTTGTATATTTATTTCAGATATTCACAATTCTAGAGACTTCAACAATGTTCATGTTAAAAGATATCACGTATGAGCAGGTAGAGGGTTTACTAGGTGAAAATTGGGGATTTGTAGAAGGATCCACTAAAGGGGATAGATATCTTTGTAAAATTGGTACAACAGGCATAGGATTTCAATACTTGAAACATCGTACTTCATTGTACATCAGATTCTATTATGACCGTTGGATGTGTAAACTTGATGAATGGATACCATTACAAAGTTCTGAGGGTTTTTTAATTTCATTTGAAATTAAGATAAATCAACCCAACAACGAAATGGAAGTTATTTTAGTAAATCATCATTGGACTCTTGCCAACGTGAGAGAACATCTAGTAATCATGGGATTTGAGGATCTGGATCAATCAAAGTTCAGAATACAAGGGCATAAGGTAAGTAGCATATGGTATTCTTTCTTTTGTTTATACAAATTCTTATACTCAAATATGTTCATTTAAAGTTTTCTATTTGTCTGCAGATTGGTAAGAGGTTGGAGGATAAAATTAAAGTCCTTCCTGAATGGAGTGTGGATGGAACTCAACTTTCGTTGTCGTAGCTCAAGAACTATTTGAGTGCTAGAGTGTACACACAACATATATTCCACTTATAATTCTTCGTCTGCAACAATGTATTAAACATGCAAGACATGTAGCATGTAAAATTTTTTGATCTCAATATGATGTACGATTTGCCAAATCTTTGATTTATCCAATGCAAGTTTATTATAATTTTAAAGTTCTAAGAATTTATTTTTCCTATTCTGTAGATGTGGTGTATCTTATTCTGGTTAATGATTCTGTTCAATCTTTCTTATGAGCCAAAGTTTTTTTTTTAAGTTCTGTGCATGATTGTTTTATTTGAAGGTATCAGTTTTAGTTTTAAAATGGGTCCCACTCACTTTAAAATTTTGAAACTACTATAAAAGCAACACTTATTCTCTCATTTCTCACTTTTGCAACCAAGAAGAGCTAGAATAGAATCACTTGCAGAGCACTCACACAAGCTAGCATCACACGCAATGGTTGCCGCATCCTCTAGTACCCTGAAACCCAACGTCCAAGTGAACTCTTCAATGAGTTCTTGGAATCAACTGAGTTCAAAGGTCAAAACCACTTGTATGACCTATTGTCTAGAGTCCCTGATCTAGACAAAACAATTCAACTTAACTCTGATGTGCTCGAGGAAATCATAGAGTTCCTTGAGTACTACATCTTGCGTTACTCTATAGAAATACCACCTTATGAGGGTAAATGGGTCCCATGTGACCTTCTACTCTACATACATAGAGGCGATGAAGCCTTCATGAAGCACCTTAAGCGCTTCATGGCAATTGCTGAAACTGCAGGGCACTTATTAGATGACTCTGTGCCATTAGTAAAAAAACTAAACAAAAAGAAGAGGATGGGTACAAAGTACCTTTCCTACATTGCAACAACATATTTTATCATTAATGAGGAGCTCGAAGCTACACCTGTTGAGCTCCCCAACCTTGTCACTGGGGGTTTTGTCAAGGAGAAGAATGATCCTCAACTAGAGGCCATAAATTTTGCCAAAGAAAGCATTACAATCCACCAAGAGCTTCCTGGTGGTGTTGAGGACAAACTACGTGAGCAACCAAGCATGGAGGAGGCCCCCCCTTCAAATCTCAACCCCTCTGAGCCCACATTACCAGAGGTGGAACTTGAATATCTCTCCAGCATCGTTGTGGATGGAGAGGAATTTATTTTACTTCATGACATTGAGAAGGCATTCGTTCTATGCCTAGATGAATGCTCGAGTATTTTCTCCACAATGTCAGATGTTCCGCTTGACAACACATCTGACATACTTGAAAAGAAGGCAATCCCTCTTGGGGATTCTGTGGCAGACACCATAGCAATGGTGTGTGCTGATATTTTAAAAGATGACAACAATTATACTACGGAGGAGGAGTTCAGTGCAGCACGGGAGAGGATAATGAAGAAAAAAATTCCTACATCCCCCGTAGCAGAGCAGAGTGGCATGGCCCACTCTAGCATTGATCTTGATGCCCCTGGAAGAGGGGAGGAAGAAGACAAGCTTCATGATGTAAGTGGTAATTAAATTAAATAAATGGAGAATTTAAGAAAACATTGTATGAGGTTGAATTCTCATTTTTTTTTCAACCGATGTAGTTGCCAAAGGATGATTTTGTTATCATACACAAAGACTACAGTCCGAATGGGCACTTCATGACTTGGTGCTTGAAGGCCCTTAGCAAAATTTTGTGTTTATGTACAATAACCTAAGGCACTAATTGTGTCATTTTGGTTAGGAAATCCTTAGTTGTTACTACATTAGGACTTAATTTTAGAGGAAAAGTATTAGGGAAAATAGGTATCGCCATGGGTCTGGGAATGCAAGACCCCCATGTAATATCAAGATCTGTATTGACTTACCAGCTGCCTCAATCTCTCCAAAGGAGAAAGAAAGTTGTAGAGAAATTGAAGGCAGCTGAGAAATGATGTAAATGTTTTGATAATACAAACTCTTTATTTCCTAATTTGTCTAGTCCTGTGTATGAATGTGCTAATAAATTGGGCTTATTTCTTCCACAAATTTTATCTGATTTGAAGTCTTTTCAATGTCTATGGTCTATTTGTATACTGAGATGCATAGAAAAGTCCAAAAAAGCCCTAGCCACAGAAACGCGGGAAACAGCCCTGCAAAATTTTTGCAGGGCTGTTTCCCGCGTTTCTGTGGCTGGGGCTTTTTTGGCCTTTTCTGGTGTTTAGAGGGGCTACAAACCATTGGAATGTATGTAATACTTCATTTTCACTAGGTTTAGGTATAATCAATACCAAATGTTACCTGGAAGTTATAACCTCTACATTCAATATACCTTTTATGCATACCAATGATTACCTATACTGTATAATCTCTGATTTGATAGACCATTACATCTCTGCCATACATTTCATGCTTACACAAGCCCAAAATATGCCAAAAAACCTCCAGCCACAAAAACACGGGATTTAGCCCTACAAAAAATGTGCAGGGCTGAATCCCGCGTTTCTGTGGCTGGGGGTTTTTTGGCATGAAAATGACATGTGGGACATCAATTGGTACAAAACGAACATATCTACTCACAAAATAATAGGCAAGTGCATGCATGTTCAACTAAATCCATATATAACTGACTGAAAGAAAATTTAGTTGCATACAATTGTGCTGGGAGTCAAAGAGAGAGAGAGCTAGAGAGAGGAAAAAAAAGACAAAGAATATAGGTTAAAACAAAATTTTCTATTATCCATTGTATTACATGACAAAGTAGGCCTATCAAAGGGTACAATATACACATCATGGGTTATTTCCTCTAATTCTTCTTGCTAGCTGAATGTCCTTCGGCTGTATGGTTACTCTCTTGGCATGGATAGCACAGAGGTTAGAGTCCTCAAGCATGGAGATGAGGTAGGCCTCAGCTGCCTCTTGAAGTGCTTCAAGTGCTATCCTTGTATTCGTAGGCCTACACAATATCTTTGTAGTTCCTCTTTCACTACCCTTGCAAAAGCTCTTCGTGGTATGAGTAGTTCAACGGACTTTTGGTCTCTGCAAAAGCCCTGCAGTGCCTCTGTTGGCATACAAGTCAGATGAAGAGCATACTAGCGCAACAGAGGAGTCATGCACAATACGGCAACAAGGCCCAATCATCTTTTTCCATGGACCATTTACAACTCAAGTGATTTTAATCACTACACAAACATTGTAAATTCCGTTTTTGGTAGAATAGACTCCATTTTGTGCAAGCCGAGGAGTCCTCGAGCTTGAGGAGTATTAGAACTAGCTACATATCAATTTTCATAATTTTTAGACTCTGTTTGAGCCCTCAAATAGGCTCTAGAACCTTATTTTTAACTAGGCCGGACACTAGGTCTGGACAAGACCAAAGCTAGTTAGAAAACTATAAAAAGGGCTAGAGAGCTCATTTTTGAGGTTAGATTGTTTGTGAATTGAGCTTATGTAAGAGACTTTTTGACTAATGCAAAGAACTCCATTGTTCCTCTCCTTGTTCTTGCCTTGTGTGCACGTGTGTGTGTATGTGTGTGCATGCTTGTGTGCTTCTCACTCACACACTTGTGCCTTCACTTGCTCATAGTCTTCATACTAGTCCTCACGTCTCCACGGATTGACAATTATGAGGTGAATCTCCTCACGTTGGTACTCACCATTGTGCTAGAGTGACACCAAATTTGGCGCCGTTGCCGGGGAGAGAGCTTCGAGGACGAGCATGTGATGGTAAGACGTCGAGTTGAGACATTGGAGTTATAGGTAATATCCTTCCTTTTCTTTATTTTTCTTCATTTTTTCCTTACTTTCGCATCACCATCATCGGTGACCATCATCATCCCCACCATCTCCCACCTCCATCTCCATCTCCACAAAAAATTTCAGTTTTTTGGTCATATTACACTCCCCACCTCATTTCCCTCATTTCATTGTGAGAGAGAGCGAGAGAGAGCTTGCATGCTATCTGTTTTTGGTGTGTTTTTGAGCTTTTGTTGCAGGAACTAGCTGTACCACCTTCTCCAGCAGTGTGCGCAGGTACGACAGACTCTACACAGGTCCCGGGACGACGACCTCTGTCTGTCGCGACAGACAGAAAAACTTAATATTTTGTGAATGCGTGTTTGGCACGGTAACCTACACCATTAGAGCACTCCAAATCACTAGAAGTTTCTCAAAAAATTGTGTTTTTTCAGTCTATCGCGACAGACACCATCTATCACGACAGACACCGTCTATCGCGACAGACAGAGACCCTCGATAGACCCCGTCTATCGTGACAGACACCGTCTATCACGACAGACCCATCTATCGCGACAGACACCGTCTATCGCGACAGACACCATCTATCGCGACAGACACCGTCTATCGCGACAGACCCATCTATCGCGACAGACACCGTCTATCGCGATAGACAGACATTTTCGGCAAAAATTAAGGGGTAAATTTTTTGGAAATTTAGGCTAAATTTTGGGCATATTTGCACTCTCAAATACTCACACACTTGCAAAGGCCTTAGAAAAATGCATTAAAACTCCTGAAAGGTTCTGTTTGTCTGTTTAACCCCCTAAACCCTGAACGGCCATAACTTTTTCATATGAAATCCATTTTTTGAGCTCTAGGGCTTGTCAAAAAGCTCGTGGCATATACTACACGCTGAGGTTGACACACTGAGGGGTAGGAACACCAAGGGAGCTCTAGAGGAAATTTTTAGCAATACAAAAGGGGGAACAAGGGTCATTAAAAAAGTGTCTGAAATAAATTGTCTGTCAATTGAAGGATCAAATTGAAGCTAAACTTGGGATTCTTACAGGATCATCGAGAGCTCTTGGAGAAAGCAAAGTAAGTGCCAAGGCGAACAAGCTTGGGAACGTGCTTCCTAGGTAGACCAGCATCGCCAAGAGGAGCGACTTGAGGTTGGAACATCACTTAACCCCCTCAGTCTATTCTTAGCATAGGCTAAGTGCGAGTAGTTGTTCTGATTGACTAGGGGTACGATAGGAACACTCAAGTTTGAAGAGCCCTTAATTTCTCAAGTGCAAGGGTAGGCTAAATTGTAGTCAAGGGATAACTTAAAGGAAAAGAACTTAAACTAAGCGGACGCAAAACATCAAGTACGACCCACGAAAGTGCTCCTGATGACGCTTAACTAAAAACAAGAAAACACATCCAAAGGAACTTAAAAGGAACAAGTGACTGGTACCAAAGAATCAGCAACGTACAAAGGGCATATGAACCTTAGGTCACGTAGACACCTAGGGAGAGACAGACAAAGTCTTAGATCTTCAGAGGCTAGTGTCAATCATACTGCGAGGTCTTGGGCCCAGCAGTTGAGCCATCATTCGTATTACCCTAGTTTTGAGACTAGCGAGTCTGAGATGTCCCACGGTATGGAGAGACCTACAGGAAGTTCTGGGGTGCCATATTTACATAGGGTGGAAGGCCCTTACAAGATGCAACTCGAGTACCTTAGGACCAACCGATTAGGTGCTAGCATCTATGAGGACGGCCTAGGAAGAGCGGTGGTCCAGATTAAAAACCCTGACCAATCCATTCGACTAGAGCGCCCAGCTGTCAAGTTTGAAAATGGAGCATACTTGGACAAGGAAGGGACAATATATGTAGTCACCAGTCATCTCGATAGGACAGATGAATTTGGGAATGTGGTCCCGGAAACGGACTTAGGTGACCTAGAGCAAGGAAACATGGGCGACGAACCTAGAACCCCCCAAGGCAAATCTGTTCTCACGAGGATTATCACACCAGAGTGGATTCCCCAAGATAATAAAAGCATAGATCTCCTCTGGAACCGAGAGACAGATGAAGCCTTTTGGAGATATAGACCTAGTCAGCCGAGTGAGGTAGGAACAATCATGATATATGAGTTCAAAGATCCTGATATTCCAGGAAGAGTGACCTACTTAGATCACTCTTCAGAGAGGATCTTTGGGGTTACAGAAAATGATAGGCATGCTTACACTTGGAAAGGGGAATTTATTTTCCCCCAACCAAGATCGAATGTGTCCTTTGGTCGCCAAGGAGCTGGAACATCTCAAGCTCAGGGGACTCAAAGAGAAAGGAGTCGAGAGAGACTTGAGGTAAGCTTTGCCAACTCTTGGGGAAGAGAAAGAACGAGAATGGAAACGAATAGAGGGGAACCTGAGGGACATAGAGCCCCAGGGAACCGAAGAAATGCCGATGATTTCCCTTTGCCAAGACCAAGAGAGCACACGAGGACCTTGAGACCGACCCAGCTAGTTAAGTCCATGAAAAACTACTTCGATGGCACTGGAGACCCCTACGATCATGTAGCTGAGTTTAGGCAAGTCTTGAGAGCTGAACAAGTGGAGGATCTATTCACGCAGTACAATGCCTTTGGTCTAACCCTTAGGAACACTGCCCTGACATGGTTTTAGCCACTAAACAAGAGGCAGTTCAGGAGCATAGACCAACTTCTAGAGGCATTCATTATCGAATTCTCTAAAAGTGGCATAAGACATAACACTTCCTCGTTGATTCACAGCTTCAAGCAAACCCCTCAAGAGACTGTGAGACTTGCGGGAAGAAGATTTAGGCAATACCTGGAGAGATGCCCTGTCCCTAAGCTACCCACACCAGCTAAGCAAGTGGCTTTATTCTTGGATGGATTGCTAAGTACCAAATTGAGGTCATATGTGTATCTGAAGGACCCTAGGACTATAGAAGAGTGTGTACGCATGTGTATTGACATCGAGGATAACCTAGGGGAGGAACTAGAGCTTTCCAAAATCTACAAAGATTCAGATAGTACCTCTAGCCTCTCTTCCTCACAATCCACATCAATTGAGGAACTTGCGGAAAAAGTAGCTCAAAAACTAGGTGTCTCTAGTAAACAAATTCCTAGATAGAGGTGCTATACTTGCGGTGGTGACCATATGGCAAACGCATGTCCCATCACGGCTCAACCCCAAGTGAATCCTAGCAGCCAATATTGCACCATAGAGCAAAGGTACACAAATCACTCAGCACAGGACTGCCCATACAATAAGCAAGCGGTTAGGCAAACCTACCCTCAGCCATACCCTCAACAAGGCAGATACCAGAGTCAATATTCACCCCAACAGTATATTAGGCCTCATCAAAATTACCAACCGCAATATCAGGCCCAACTGAGACCCCAGCCAGTGCTAGCACAACAACCACCTGCTCCTACTAATGTGATTCCGGTCAAGTATGTTGCTGCAGAAGAAAACCTGAATAGAGCGATAGTCCCAGTAATACCATTAATCTCAGAAAGTGACCCCAGTGACCATAGCTTTGATTCTACACATGTTGATAATCCCCAGGCTTACTACATGCAGTCTCCTGAACATGGTGAGTCTTACTACAGTGAGGAACCGAGTGAACCTATTTGGGAGACAGAGTATGCGAATGTCATGTACACGAACCCCAACCCTAGACCTCAACCTAGGCAGGTAAGACCTCCATTTCCACGAGGGCCATGCTATAGATGTCAGGGAGATCATCTCATTCGTGATTGTCCCTTGCCTCCACCGACACAACCCCAGTCAGTGACAATCCAGGGCTATTGCCAGGAGTGTGGAAAGGAGCATCTCTTACGACACTGCCCAAAAAATCCTCATAATATGTGAAAAATCACTCCTATCAATGTGATTGGCTTAGTGGTAGACTCCACAGGAAGTGTGACTTCCATAGCCCCAGCACAAGTCATCACGAGAGCCCAGACCCTTAAGCAAAACCAAGACTTAGGCCAGGAAAAGAATGCGGAGGTTAGTGAGACTGAGAGCCAAAATAAGAAGAACAAGAGCTTGGAGAGATAGCCGTGAACGTATGAAAAGGCAATGGGCAAAGAAGATGAGTGAACTTGAGGAAAGTCTACGAGAAACCAAGGCCAAAATCATAGAGATCACATCTCAACCGCACTCTCACACATTCTCACCGCTACCATCCCCATCACCCTCCATCCCTCCACCCTCTAATACACCCCACGTAACCCACCCACCACCCCGAGCAGGATCAGTATTAGCTGATCCCACTCCTGAAGACATAGACATGATGCTTAAAGCATATCAGGCCAGAATCCAAGAAGGGCCAAATGTAACGGATCATGACAAGTGCTACCCTAGAGCTGACCTAGAGATAGAAAGAACCAAGCTTTGCGCGAAAATGGTCGCATTGGCTCAGACTATGTTTGAAGCCAGTTGCCTTTTCAATTACTCGGGCTCAGCCAAGACGCAATTACACTTGGAAGGACTTCTAGAGAAATTAGAGGGCATAATTCCGAGATTTGCCAAGGAAGAAAAAAAATCAAGGAAGAGATAAAGCAAGCAAAAACATGACCCATCCCCCACCGAAAGCTTATGTGCCCAATTCGACTAAACCAGACAACCCCCCCTCCCTAGAAAGAATAGAGAAGCTAATTGCACAATCACAAAAGGAACCCGCCCCTCAACACCATGACAAGGCTAGTGAAAGAGCAGGTCTTCCTACCCAGAAAGCCTATGTGCCTGAGGTCTACGTGCCTAACTCTACGGAGCCAGACACCTCTTCTTCTATGAATCAATACACACCAGAATTCTTGCGAGAGATTCAAGAAGAGAAATGGGCTAAAGAGAGTGAAGTTCCTCCTCCCATTGAACTTGTGGATGACACACACGATCAATTCCCACAAGACCTTCCTTCCATTTATGGAGAGCAGGAGAGTGCCCAATCTCAAGAAAGATTAGACTTCGAGTCTAATTCTTTACAAGAACTACCCCATTTCACAGGCCCATGGGAAGCAAAGTCCACTTGTATGAGAGCACCTACAGTCATGGTAAGAAACGAAGATTTAGTCATACCTAGGAACACAGAGGTAGTGAAGAACACCAAAGTGCAGTGCAATCTCACTTTGGAAGAGCTGCTTAAGGTTAGACCAGAAGTGTGGAAACATGTAGCCAATCAAGTGCCCGAGATAGCAAAACCTCGTTCCCAGGTAGGATCCCAAAGAACAGTGCCAGAAATACCCTTGGACAAGATAGGAGACATGAGCGAGGGAGAAGAAGGAAACACCTATCTTCCCATCACTCATCAGGGCTACACAACCAAGGCCATTTTGGACTCAGGTGCAGGAGTTGCAATTGTTACCACGTCCTTATGGAAACGATGGGGTAAGCCAGCTCTCAGGCCAACGAGAATGAAATTGCAAATGGTTGACGGGCACATAGAAAGACCCTTAGGACTACTAGAGGGGATAACTCTCACTACTTGTGGTGTAGAGTTTGAGCACACATTTGCTATCTGTGACTTTAGCAAAAATCAAGCCTATGAAATGATTTTGGGAAGACCATTTATGCGGCAGTTGCAAGTGGTACAGGATTGGGGAACCGATTCCTTGTATTTGCAGCACTTAGGTGTTACAACCAAAGTCAATCTCAAGGATTACTCTCATAGAGATGTCCCTCCTATCCAATGGAACCCCATCCATAGAGCCAAAGATGATACGGAATCGGTGCATTCCCTAGGATCAGGATCCTCATGGATGCATGAAGACACTCACTTATGGATGTGTAAGGTAGCAGTAGAAGAAGAGAAGAGAGAAAAAGCCAGGGAGATAGGTGCAAAAGAAACCCATAGATCAATCCAAGACCCAGCCTATGCACCTGTAGTCTTTCCAGACGAAGAATTCGAACCTCACGGCTGGGCAGAAATTCTAGCAACAATGGATGTAGCCATCAATGAAGAACAATGGACACCTCACTGTGATGAGGATGGCTATGACATTTCAGTCTTCTCCATAGAGCCGATCATGGGAGAGGCAGTTTTAGAAGAGTGTGAACCTAGCCCTGATGCATTTGAGGATGCGAGTGACTCTGATCTAGAGTCAATCATTATGGACCCACCTTTTGCATCAGATGAAGAATACTTCTATGAAGTAGAATTTCAACCCCAGAAGCACGGAGAGCTTACAAAGGATGTAAGGCTAGCCACACATGTAACCTCTAAGGAAAAAGGAAAGGAAAGAAAGAAGAGAGAAGTCACACCAGAAGAGGAAGAATCTTTGTTTGAGGTCCTAGAAAATTTTAAGAAGTATGAGATAGATGACAGGAGAGTCATGATTAGAATGCCTAAACGAGAGGCACAATCGGGAGAGGCCTATGATAACAAAGAAACCACAAAGAAAATTGTGGTAGCCATGGAAGAGGGAGAAGAGAGATGCACTTACATAGGACATGACCTGACGGAAGAAGAAGAGCAAGAATTGATAGCCTTGCTAAGAGAATACAGAGACGTGTTCGCTTGGAGTTACAAGGATTTGAAGGGTGTTGATCCAGACATATGCTCACACACTATCCCCATGACCTCGGATGCCAAACCTTCTAAGCAAAAGCCATACACATATAATGATAATTATGCTGCTAAGATCAAAGAGGAGATAGATAGACTCGTCGAAGCTGGATTCATCTATGAAATTGAGCACACTGAGTGGGTATCCCCCATCGTAGTGGTGCCCAAGAAAAATGGAAAGCTGCGTGTGTGCATTAACTTAAAGAAGGTTAATGCAGCCACAATTCGAGATAATTATCCGCTTCCCATCACAGAACATCTCTTAGAAAGAGTAGCAGGCAAGGAAGTGTACAGCTTCCTTGATGGATTTTCGGGCTACAATCAAGTAGCCATACCTCCAGAGGATCAGCATAAGATAGCTTTTGCCACAGAATGGGGCATATTCGCCTTTCGGGTAATGCCATTTGGGCTTACCAATGCACCGGCAACCTTCCAGAGGCTGATGTGCCATGTATTTAAGGAGTTCCTGAGGAAGAACTTAGAAGTCTATGTTGATGATCTTTGTGCTCATTCCAACATCAGACAAACCCATATTCCTGAACTGAGACGAATCTTTGACAAATGTAGAGAATATCAAGCCTGCCTAAACCCAGAAAAGTGTGTTTTCATGGTCAGGCAAGGTAAGATTTTAGGACACATAGTGTCAAAGAATGGCATATCCACTGATGAAGAGAAAGTAAGCGCCATAGCCGAGTTACCTAGGCCAAAGAACGTCAAGGAAGTACAGGCCTTCATGGGGCATTGTGGTTACTACCGCCGATTCATTCACATGTATGCTGTCATTGCAAAGCCCATTCTGACTAACTTTGAGTGGACTGAGGAATGTGAGAATTCCTTCCAGGAGCTTAACCAATCTTAACCAATCTTAACCAATCTTAACCACACTAGATTGGAATAAGCCTTTCCATGTTCATGTGGATGCATCCAATTATGCTATTGGGTGTGTGCTTGCTCAACCTACTGGTGAAGGCAATATGGATCTTCCAATTGCCTATGCCAGTAGACAATTGAATGCAGCCAAACAAAATTACACCACTACTGAGAGAGAAGGCTTAGGCATGGTATATGCAGTTAAGAAATTTAGACACTATTTGCTTGCAAGCAAGTTTAAATTTTTTACTGACCACCAAGCATTGTTATATCTCGTGAACAAGACATGCAATACAGGAAGATTAGTAAGATGGTTTCTCTTACTAATGGAATATGATTTCGAGGTTGTGGTAAGGAAAGGGAGGACTCATTTGAGAGCGGATCATCTCTCTAGGCTCACATCTGGAGAAGCCCCACAAGGAGTGTCAGATGATCTTCCTGATGCTTACTTGTTTAACTTGGAAGTGGTACCGCAGTGGGCTAAGCCATTAGTGCCAGTATTGACATACGAACCTAACCACCCAGTCATAAACACACAGGATAGAGAGGTAGTAAAAGCCCAAAAGTATCACATCATGGCAGGAAGTATGTACAAGCACACAGATCAAGGGATCTTGGCCTGTTCTGTGGAAGAGGATGAGTATGCTAAATGGTTGCAATTAGCACATGTAGGTGCATTAGAGCAACACTACTCAAAGAAACGAACCCTACAGATCCTGAGGAGACTAGGAGTGCATTGGCCGACTATGGAGGCTGATGTCCAAAAGGTGTGCAAGGAATGCCCAATCTGCTGCACTAAACCACCGGTGGAACATGCCACTCTCTATCAAGTATCCATAGTGCCAGATTGGAGTGAACCATTAGTATCCTTCCTGAGGATGAAAACATTCCCTCCAGACATGACTCTGGCTAGGAAAAGGAGTTTAGAACAAGAAGCCCAGGATTACTCACTCATCGGTGATAATCTATACAAACGTGGTAAAGATGGTTACCTGAGACTTTGTGTCCATGAAAGTGAATATCTCAAGATCTTGGAAACTGCTCACCAAGGTGTGGCAGGAGGACACTTTGGACCAGATCGGGTGATCAAAGCAATACTATTTGCGGGCTTCTGGTGGCCAACCCTTCACATGGATGCACATACCTATGTGAAACGGTGTGATGTTTGTCAGAGAACTCAGTACCCTATACGCAAGGATGAGATGCCACTGAAGCTTATGATGGGCGGACGTGCGTTCTCTAAATGGGGAATAGACTTTGTTGGTCCTATTAATCCCCCAGCTAAGGGTTCACATGCTGAATATATCATCGTGGCCACAGACTATAACCAAGTGGGTAGAAGCGAAAGCTACTACAAAAAATGATGCTCAAACAACAGCAAAGTTCTTATTTGAAAATGTATTCACGAGGTATGGATTGCCAATAGAGTTGGTGAGTGCACACACTTCTTGAATGAAGTCATAGAAAACCTTCTCCAAGAATTCTTGGTGATACATAAGAAATCGGCCCCCTATCATCCACAAGCTAATGGCCAAGCTGAGAGCACTAATAAGATCTTATGCAATGTGCTGACTAAATTAGTGAACAATAAACGCTCTGATTGGGACAAACAGCTACACCATGCTGTTTGGGCATACCGGGTTGCCTATAAAACGGTACTCCAAGCCACCCCCTTTCAGATGGTATTTGGCCAAAATGTTGTGCTACCTCTGGACTTTTTGATACCTACATTGAAGGTAGCACAAGAGCATGACTGGATGGGCCATGAACTCTCCTCTCGAATCTTTGATCTTGAACGACTAGGCGAAACACGATTGAGAGCTGCAGCAGGAATCTATGCAGCGAAGAAGAGGCAAAAGGCATATTTTGATACACATGTGAAGGATAAAGGCTTGAAAGCAGGCAACCTAGTCCTAGTCTACACATTGAAGCAGCATGCACGGAAATTAGAGAAAATTCGTTACGGGCCAATGATTATCAATAGAATCTCCACAAGTGGCGCAGTTCAACTAGCCACTTTAGAGGGCGATATTCTACCAAGTTACATAAGTGGATGCAGAGTCAAGTTATATCAGGAACCCTCACTGAAGAGATGCTAAATCGACTCAACACTGCCAAGAAACGAAAAGAAGAAGAGAAACGAATTAGAGAAGAAGCACAGGCAGAAGCTTTAGAACGCATCCGACGAATGAAGTTGAGGAAACAAGGCAGAGACCCGCCTATGCTTGACACTCAAGGATCTGTAAGCTATCCTATGGCCATGTGCGAGACTTCAGGTGGGCATTCCCATAAAATAATCAACCGACGGCCTTTTGTAACCCTAGGAGTAGGACAAGGAAAGGGTGCAAAGACTGTAAGAGCTTTGATTGACTCAGGTGCATCCACCAGTGCTGTCAAGTTGTCTTACTATCAAGAATTGAAATTAACTGTCGATCCTATAGAAGCATATCTCATAGGATTGGGAGGTGTGGAAACCCCTTGCATGGGCGAGGTGGATCTTCCCATCTCCATTCAAGACGAGGTGATGACAGTCAAAGTACTAGTGTGTCAAGATGAGGACCTCACTGAGCCTCTTGTCTTGGGTCAGGACTTGATCTATGATCATGCAGTCAACCTCAACCTAAGAAGTGGACTTCTTTAGGTATGGGTAGATCATAGCCGAATTACAGTTGAATTGGAAAATGAGGCACTCAAGGAACTAGGCAAGGCACAAACTCCTGGTCCTTCCAGGGGTGCACATGAAGTTGACAATGCTACTTTTGTCCAAAACTGTATGATGCAGAAAGAGGCTAATCTCAACAACGGAGCCAGGGAGAGGACAGAACTCCCTTCTTTTCCAAAGACCAGAAGGTTGCAACAACCAACGACAGATCAAATACAGAAGCCGTAGAACACTACCGATACTGGATGCCAAAAAAAGGAGCAAAGCAGATTGTTTCAGCCATGGAAACAAGTATGGAGGCGAACAGGCGAATACCCTGTTCAGAACAGGCCGACCCCACGACCAAAACCTCTTATTAGTAGTCAACAACACGACACTAATAAGAAGTCCTTCATTAATTCTTCTGCGAAAGTGAAGTCTATTTGGGTACCCAAGAAGTCAATGAAGGCCAGCCCACAATCACGACAAATCTGGGTGCCTAAGGCTTGCTTGCGGGCTCAAATAGCTACACCAAAGCCGCAAGCGATACAACATGTTTCACTCACTCGAACATCTGAGGCCCAGTCTTACACATCACGCACGGACACATATTCTTCCATGAGCACTAGTAGAATTACTTGTAAATGGGTCCCTAAAAAGCCTCATCTTCAAGCAGATACCACTATCAAACTCTTCAGAGTCTCCACAAAATCAAGATCAAAGCCCATCCACTGCATTTGGCAACGTAAAACTTGTAATAAAACCCCGGACCCCAGTTGTAAATCCATGCCCACCTACTAACTATGTCACTCTCACACTACATCATTCCACTTAGTTCTTAGGTCCAACCAATTCCTAACTACACACACAAGCACCGAGCACTTATTAACCTACTAATCTCTCCCGAACCTCATGATCATAATGTAATGGGGACAAAAACGGTTCTAACTTGTCCTTTACAATGTTAACACATGTTTCTATATTCTCACAGAATCAGGAGGCAAGAAGTAACATGGCAGGAGCGACAGGTCCGAGCTCACAAGTAGGAATACTTACTGCAGGAATCGATGTGGATAGTCTACCTGTGGATGTGCCACCAACTGAACGACCTATGGAGCTGCAACACCTTCAGCAGATCCCGGTACCGGATCCACCCACAGGGATCACAGAAAGAGTCCATGCCAATTCTCATTGGTTCAATGGCATGCCAGGTCCATTAGGAGAGGCCAAGTATATATGGGAGTCTAAGTGTGAGTATGACAGAATCATGGGTTCGATTCCAATTTTTCTCCAAGGAGTTTGAGACTCTACAGAACACCGAGGATCTCCAGACCATATGGCAATGTGCAGGGCTAGCAGAATACTTTCAAGCACCACTACCTAAACCAGATCTCCTCCAATGCTATTATTTGGTCTCCACATTACAAGCTAATGAAGAAAAGGACAAACCAGGATCATTTGTTCTTCCTTCCTTGTTGGGCAACAACAAGTTAAAGAGGTTTGAACTTACTGTGGAGTTGGCGAGCGCTGCTTTGAATATGCACGGCACACATGAAGGATAGGAAACTACTGAAGCTTAAAGACATGGCAGCACTCACACCAAACGTGTCCATCCCTCTCCGTATGTGCATGCAACATTTTGCTTTCCCCGGCCAAGACCGCTTCACACAACCACACAAAAGAATCTGGTTCGCTCTCTACTTAGCGGAGACAGGTGCGTTACCAATTAAGCTGCCGGTATGGATTATAGATCAATTGTATGAAGCAAATAAAAGGTCTTCTAGGAAATTAGTGGTGAACAGTTGTTGTGCAATCACACGCATTATTTATTGGTGCCTAGCATACGATGTTCCCATTGAACGTGCCTTAACTTGGGCACAATTACAAATGTTTAAGAAGCTCAAGATGTCCACACATCAATCCAAGCGCATGAGGGGTGCGATCCCTTGTGTCCAGACAAGGGAAGTTCTGACTACTCCTGAAGTATCGCCACGAGGGGAGGCCACTGTACCTCCCTTTACCATTAGGATACCCAGGTCTGGATCTGAAACTACGACAGAAGCTGCCCCTTCAGCTCCTCCTGCTCCATCTGAATTTGAATTTGCTACAACTGGAGATGCTGAAGGAATGGATCCCCAGGACTTCGAAGCATTCTTACAAAGTACACAACTCTCCGATGTAGAGTTTTATTCAGATGCAGAAGAACAAGGCACATCTTCACAAAGAAGAAGAAAATCTACAGACGGTCGCCATGTACATTGGAGTGACGCTCAGCAAGATCAACAACAAGGACACCTAGAAGAAGAAGGAGCAGATGAAGAGGAGACCACTGAAGCCCCAGCCTATACAGCAGAACTCCGAAGGCTGTATCAAATTATGGAACGAGTGCGATCGCAACAACTGCTCACCGAATAGAGCAGTAGAGTACTCATGACTCAGCTGCTGGAAGAAGAAGGAGTTGACTCAGAATATAGTGAAGGTCTCTTATTGATGGCAGAAACATATGGGGTAGTAGAAGCAGTGCAGACCGCCATTAAGAGGTCTCCAGTTCAATATGATCCACGAAGATTCCAGACACGACCACGCTCAGGTAAGAATATCCAGATCCCCATTACAACGGCAGAAGGGCCAGTTATTACATCCGAACCCATCGGGACAACCTCCCAAGCAACAGAAACTGCTAGCCAAGAGCACCCAGTCACCCATGAGGAATCCACCGAGCCACTACCACCCACACCCCCACCATCGCCTCCTAGAGCAGAAACCGTGGAAATCACCTCGACCACTCAACCCACCGAACCAACCTTCATCTTCCGTACTCCCATCTCTAGTTCAACCCTATTCTCCACCTCTGATAACCCAATCTATGAAGCAACCCCCATCACTACACAATCCACCGAATCGCTCATAGAGCCTGCCCTAGGACAACCATCCCCCATGCCCTCAGCCATAGGTCATCCTGACCCTAGATCCATATTCATGGGTTTCCCTGCTACCACGCAACCCTTCATGCCCTCTGTAGCTCAAGCGTAAGCACCACCTCCTTTACTTGTCAATCCGCGGAGACGTGAGGACCGGTATGAAGACCACGAGCAAGTGAAGGCACAAGTGCGTGAGTGAAAGCACACAAACATGCACACACATACACACACACGCGCACACAGTAAGATCAAAGAGAGGAACAATGGAAAGCTTAGATTGCAAAAGAGTTCTCTTACAAAAGTTCTATTCTCTAACAAGCTAACCCCAAAAATGAGCTCTCTAGCTCTTTTTATAGTTTTTTGACTAGTTTTGGCCCTGTCCAGACCTAGTGTCCGGCCTAGTTAAAAATTAGGTTCTAGGGCTTATTTGAGGGCTCAAACGAAGTCTAAAAATTATGAAAATTGGTACGATGGTACTTCTAATACTCCTCAAGCTCGAGGACTCCTCGGCTTGAACAAAATGGAGTTACTAAAAATAGATAATGGTATTTACAATGGTTTCTAGTGATGAAAATCACTATTTTTGTAGGGGATTCTTCTGAAAATTTGACATACACTTCTTGGAGCTCCCTACTTGCTCCCTTTCCTCGTGTGTCCACCTTTTGATGTGCTTCCATGCTTTGTCCTTGACTTTGAGCTTCAACACTCCCCCCCCTCTCGAGTCTGTCGTCCCTGACAGACCCTTGTTGGAAGGGCTGTTCTGTGTAGTGCTTTGAGAGGTGGTGTCCATCCGTTGTATGAGCTAGTTCCTTGGATTCCAGCAAGAATGTGTCGTTGTGAGCTTTCAAAACTGCAAGTTGCTCAGAAGAGGTTGTCAAGAGTGATTTGGAGCAACTACTGGCTTCAATTTGCTTCCGAGATATGGATGTTGTTCCCATGATGTCTGCTAGCTCTTTTAAAGATGATGTTGAGAGCATTCATGCCAACTACTCATAACCCATAATGAATGATGGGTAAGTGTGTTCGTGCCTGGGTTGAAAAAAGTATGTGCCTTGTGCACGGCCTTGTAATGTAGCCCTACGCATGCTTACTTGGAAAATGCATTGGAAGAAGTATGGTGCAAAAATTGCGGGTCTTGAGCTAAGTGCTCAAGGGTATGCTGACGAAGAGGGTTCCTAAACTATCATGGTTATGGTGTTTCCAGAGTAAAGATACTTACCATGGCGAAGGTTGATGGATGTTTACCTCTTCGTGTTGTACACTCGGCCTTTGGGATGGAACCTTGTTGATGAATGTCCATGTTGATTGTCCACTGATGAGATCTTTTGAGTGGTGGATCCCCTCTCCTCTTTTCAAAGCAACATTTGTCACTAACAATGTGCATTTCTGAGCTTGGGCTCATGCACGTTCACTTCCCTATATTGACACTCAGAGGAATATTGGACACGTGCCGGTTTCTAAGAGATTACCATGCTGATTGACATAGACCATTCACCAGTGCTACTGTTCCATACTAGTTCAGGAAATACTGAGAATTGAATTGCTTTATATTCCTTGGCAAGCAACATCGGGTAACTACACCAAGCTGAGTTTCACATATGCTCTTTAGCTCACCATATGCAGGAGTCTTCTCCTCCAGAACTACCTTTTGCAAATATCTCCTTGGATGCTCTGGTACATGAAGTAGTTAAGCATCACTCAAGTTGCGGACCTTCAAGCTCTTCATTCCTACCATGGTAAGAGAAAATCATAGTTGTAGATGCCATGTTCATGCCAAATGCTTGTCCTCTACCAGATAAGGCAGCAATAATCTCACTGCTGGCCGAGACACACTGGGAACAAGCTCTCTCCCACTTTTTTTTTTTTTTTTTTTTTTTTTTTTGAGGAACAGGATATCACAAAACAAGAACACAAAAGTTAGTATCAATAGAAATGTTCGACATATGTCACTGTGCTCTTGTGCATGGGATTCTCAAGCGTGTCTATGCACGGCCGTGTAATGTGGCCCTATATTAATGCATACTTTGGAACTGCATGACCTAAATGGTGCAAAAGACAGGGTTGTGCAAGGAGCACATGGTTGTTGCTCGTTCGAGGCTTTCGATGTTATTTGTGGAGGTTGATGCCGACCTTGGTGGAGGTATCCATTGAGTCTCGAACTGATGTAATCCTCCTTATTGGAGTCCATTTTAGAACATCATTTGGCACTGTAGAGGTCACTTCAGGCGTCTTTCTCTTTGGATGCTTTCTGAACTGTGGTATCCAGTGTGGTTGATGCTTTGGTTCGGTGGAGGCTACTTGCACTTTTGGCTTCCAAACCCATATCCTTTTTGCATGTCTTCCTACTAATGTTGAAGAGCTGATTTGATCTTCCTTTGGTCTCTGTACGTGGTTCTTACCCTTTTCTCTTTTTGGCTTCTTTGTTGAAACCTTTTGCATGTGGGAGAACAAAGGTTGTTGTGGGTGTAGGATCTTCTTAGGTACCCACATCTGTAATTGCCCTTGTTGAGCTGCAGCTAACTTCTTAGGCACCCAAACTTGTTGGATATCTTGTAATGGAGCTTGTCTGAGCTGCTTCCTTCGTCTTCTGGCCTGGTTAGTGTGCATGGATGGGATTTGTGGGGGTAAGGCTGGTGGTTGCTCTCCTTTGCGTACCCAGATCTGCTTCATGCCCGGAACCGCTTTTTTATCGAATGGTGTCTTTCTATTTGATGTAGCAGTTGTCGTGAACGGTTGTGTTTGCTTGTGTGGTGGGCTCACTACTGTGGCTACTTGAGTCTTTGGAGAAGAAGAAAGATCCACCCGCCTTCGAACCTGGTCTTCCACGATTGACTCCTTCTGCATCATAGAGCTTTTGACACATACAACATCTTCTTTCATATGATTAGTCTTGGAAGAACTAAGAGAGTGTGTGGTGCCATGATCTAGGAGCATGCAGTTCTCTAATTCTAATGTAATGCATTGTTCATGTACCCAAACTTGAAGAATTTGACTTCTTAGGTTTAAATTAACTGCATGGTCATAGATCCAATCTTGACCCAAGACAAGTGGTTCTGTAAGGTTCTCATCTTGACATACTAGCGCTTTGACTTTCATTGGAACATCTTGAAGGTAGATGGGAAGTTCCACCTCGCCCAAACAAGGGGTTTCCACACCTCCCAATCCTATGAGATAAGCTTCTATGGGATTGATGTTCAACCCCAAGTCTTGGCAGTAGGAAAGTCTAACTGCACTACTTGCTGCACCTGAGTCAATCAATGCTTTCACCGTCCTTGCACCCTTCCCTTGTCCTATCTCTATGGTCACAAAGGGTCTTCGGTCAATGACCTGAGAAGTCGCAATGCCTGACTTTTGACACATATCCATGTGATATTTTGGGGCTTTTGAGTTGACATCTAGGCCTAATCGCCTTAACTTATTTCGCCTAATACGCTCTCTGGCCTCTACCTGTGCTTCTTCTCTCACTCTTAACTCTTCTTCTTTTCGCTTCTTAGCAGTGTTGAGTCTCATTAGCATATCCTCAGTAAGAGGTTCTTGATATAGCTTGACTCTGCAGCCACTAATATAGTTTGGCAAGATATCTCCTTCTAGAGTGGCCAACTGAACTGCACCACTAGTGGAAATTCTATTAATGATCATGGGTCCATATCCTCTTTTTTCCAACTTACGGGCATGTTGTTTTAGTGTGTATACCAACACTAGATCTCCCTCTTTCAATCCCTTATCCTTGATGTGTGCATCAAAGTATGCCTTTTGCCTCTTCTTTGCAGCGTAGATGCCTGCTGCCGCTCGTAGCCTCGTTTCACCCAAGCGTTCGAGATCAAAGATCCTAGAGGACAATTCATGCCCATTCCACTCATACTCTTGTGCTACTTTTAAGGCAGGGATTAAGAAATCTAATGGTAGCACAGCGTTCTGTCCGAAGACCATCTGAAATGGGGTGGCGTTGAGTACCGTTTTGTAGGCAACTCGATAAGCCCAAACAGCATGATGAAGTTGTTTGTCCCAATCAGAGCGTTTATTATTCACCAGTTTTGTCAATACGTTACAGAGGATCTTATTGGTACTCTCGGCTTGTCCGTTGGCTTGTGGATGATAGGGGGCGGATTTCTTATGTATCACCAAGAATTCTTGGAGAAGATTTTCAATGACTTCATTCAAGAAGTGTGTGCCTCTATCGCTCACTAACTCTATTGGTAGCCCATATCTCGTGAACACATTCTCGAATAAGAACTTAGCCGTCGCTTGAGCATCATTCTTTGTTGTGGCTTTCACTTCTACCCACTTGGTAAGGTAATCTGTGGCTACAATAATATACTCTGCATGGGAGTTTCTAGCAGGGGGATTAATAGGACCTATGAAGTCTATGCCCCACTTGGAAAATGCACGCCCTCCCATCATTGGCCTCAAAGGCATCTCGTCTTTTCTAACTGGATATTGAGCACGTTGGCATGTGTCACATTTCTTCACATAGGTATGTGCATCCATATGAAGAGTGGGCCACCAAAGTCCTGAGAATAGAATGGTCTTAATCACTCGGTCAGGACCAAAATGTCCACCTGCAACACCACTGTGTGCAGTCTCTAAGACCCTTAAATAGTCTGATTCATGAACGCACAGTCTTAAGTAACCATCTTTACCTCTGCGGTATAGGTTCTCTCCTACTAAGGCATAGCCTTGAGCCTCTTGCTCCATATTTCGTCTTCTTGCTAGACTGGCCTCTTTGGGTAATCTTCCCGATCTCATAAACTCTACCAATGGAGCACTCCAATCTGGAATTAATGATACTTGATAAAGGGTCGCATGCTCCACTGGTGGTCTCTCTCTGCACATTGGACAATTCTTGATCCACTCATGTATTTCTTTGTCCATGCTAGGCCAATACACTCCTAAACGTTTCAAATTCTGCAATGTTCGTTGTTTAGAATAGTGATTTCCTAGCAATCCCTCATGAGCTTGCTGCAACCAACTACTATGTTCATCATCCTCGACACAACAAGCTAATACCCCCTCAGTATCTTGTTTGTACATGCTTCCTGCCAATATGTGATATTTTTGTGATTTTACAATTTCTTCTTGTGATGTTTTCACATTCTTATTTACAGGGCCGAAAGTTAGGACTGGTACCAACTTATTTGCCCATTTAGGAACAACTTCCAAATTGAACAGATAAGCATCAGGTAGTTCATCAGACACTCCTTGTGGTGACTCTCTTGAAGTAATGCGAGAAAGGTGATCTGCCCGAAGGTGGGTTCTACCTTTCCTGACAACAACTTCAAAGTCATACTCCATTAGTAAGAGGAACCATCTTACTAAGCGTCCAGTATTGCAAGGTTTATTGACCAAATATAACAAAGCTTGATGATCAGTGAAAAACTTGAACTTGTTGGCCAATAAATAGTGTCTAAACTTCTTTACAGCATATACCATGCCTAACCCTTCTCGCTCGGTTGTGGTATAATTTCTTTCGGCTGGGTTTAGTTGTCTACTAGCATATGCTATGGGCAAATCTAAATTCCCTTCACTTGTGGGTTGTGCTAGCACACATCCTATGGCATGATTGGATGCATCCACATGGACATGGAATGGCTTATTCCAATCAGGAGTGGTCAATATTGGTGCTGTGCACAAACGTTTCTTCAGTTCATTGAAAGAATTCTCGCATTCGTCGTTCCACTCAAAATTAGACAACAAGGCATAAAGGGGTCTAGCTATGATCGCGTACATGTGGATAAACCTACGGTAATATCCACAATGGCCCATAAAGGCTTGTACCTCTTTAACATTCCTTGGCCTTGGCAACTCCGCTATGGCTCGTACCTTATCTTCATCCGTTGAGATTCCATTCTTAGAAACAATATGACCGAGGATTTTACCTTGACGCACCATAAACACACACTTTTCTGGGTTTAGACACACTCGATATTCTCTACACTTGTTGAAGATTTGTCTGAGCTCAGGGATGTGAACCCTTCTTTCTTGGGAATGAGCACATAAATCATCCACATACACTTCTAAGCTCTTTCGCAAGAACTCTTTGAAGACATGACACATGAGCCTTTGGAATGTTGCAGGTGCATTGGTGAGCCCAAATGGCATCACCCGAAATGCAAAGATTCCCCACTCTGTAGCAAAAGCTGTTTTGTGTTGATCTTCTGGGGCAATGGCTACTTGATTGTAACCTGAAAATCCATCAAGGAAGCTATAAACTTCCTTGCCTGCAACACGCTCCAATAGGTGTTCTGTGATTGGAAGTGGATAACTATCTCTAATCGTAGCGGCATTAACTTTTTTAAGGTTAATACACACTCGCAACTTCCCGTTCTTCTTGGGTACCACAACAATGGGGGACACCATTCGGTATGCTCAATCTCATAGATGAATCCAGCCTCAATCAACCTATCAATTTCTTCTTTGATTTTGGCTGCATAGGTATCATTATATGTGTAGGGCTTCTGTTTGGTGGGCTTAGCATCAGCAGTCATGGGGATAGTATGAGAGCAAACTCTTGGATCTACCCCTTTCAAGTCTCTATAGTGCCATGCAAACACATCCCTATATTCCCTTAATAGAGCTATGAGCTCCATTTCTTCTCTTGCACTTAGGTCATCTCCTATATATGTGCATCTCTCTTCGTTCTCTTCAATGGTCACTACAATCTTCTTGGTCTTTTCTTTATTATCATATGATTCTCCTATGATGGCCTCTCTCTTAGGCATTCGTACCAAAATTTTGCGGTCGTCAACTTCATATTTCTTGAAGTTTTCTGGTACTTCAAACAATGATTCCTCCTTTTCTTGTTTCACTGCTTTTCTTTTCTTTTTCTTTTGACTACTCTCACTTCCATCCTTTGAGTTTACTGTTTTAATACTTGTGAGAGGTTCTTCTTCTTTCTGGGTGAACACTCCTATATCTTCTAGATAGTGCTGCTCTGAGTTAAAGCAACTATCCATCACAATAGACTCCAGATCATCGTCATTCTCTTCTTCTTCTATGACATCACTAGGGTCACATTCTTCTAGCAAGGGTTGACACATGAACACTGAGATATCATAACCCTCCTCATCACAATGAGGTGTCCACTGTTCCTCATTGACAGCAATGTCCATGGTGGCTAAGATTTCTGGCCAGCCATGAGGCTCAAACTCCTCATCTGGAAAGATCATCGGTGTGTAGACTGGGTCTCTAACTGGTCTATCTCCTAGTGAAGTTCCTTCTTCCCTTGCCTTTAAACGTTTTTCCTCTTCCTTTGCGACTTTGCACATCCACAAATGAGTATCTTCATGCAACCATGATGGATCAGGTGAACTTTCAGAATGCACAGAGATGGAATCTTCTTTCACTTTGTGGATAGAATTCCACTGTAGGGGTGGTACATCTCTGAAGGTGTAATCCTTCAAATTGACCTTGGTGGTAACCCCTAAGTGCTGTAAGTACAAGGAGTTAGTTCCCCAATCCTGTACTATTTGCAATTGTCGTAGGAAGGGTCTTCCTAGGATCATCTCATAGACATTATTTTTCTCAAAGTCACATATAGCAAATGTGTGCTCAAACTCTACATCATAAGTGGTTAGAGTGATCCCTTCTAGCAATCCTAGAGGTCTTTCAAAATGACCACCAGCCATTTGAAGCTTCATTCTAGTTGGTCTTAATGTGGGCTTGCCCCATTGCTTCCACAAGGAGGTGGTCGCAATAGCAACACCAGCACCTGAATCTATGATTGCTTTGGTTGTGTAACCTTGGTAGGTGATGGGAAGATAAGTATTACCTTCTTCACCCTCACACATGTCCCCTATTTTGTCTAGAGGTATCTCGGGTACCCTTTGCTTGGAGCCTGCTTTTGGCATGTTGGAATCAAGTTCTGGGACCTGATCCTTCACATGATTCCATAACTCAGGTTTTGCTTTGAGCAACTCTTCTACAGTGAGATGACACTGAACCTTAGTGTTCTTCACGACATCAGTGTTCCTTGGAACCACTGAGTCTTCATTTCTTACTAGTATTGTGGGAGCTCTAATCTGGAGTGATTCCGATTCCCATGGGCCTGGAAATTGAGGCAGTTCTTCTAAGGTATTAGATTCAAAATCTAATTTTTCGTCTCCTTGTTCTTCTTCATCTTCGTAAATAGATGGAATGTCTTGGGGAAATTGATCATGAAGATCATCAATCTCAGGAATAGGAGGGGAATTACCCTTCTCCTTGGCCCATTTCTCCTCTTGTATTTCCCGCAAGAACTCTTGATAGTACTGTTGAATAGAAGGAAGTATTCCAGCATCCGTGGAATTAGGAACATAAGCTCCCCTTGGTGGTGAGCTTCCTCTTTCAATAACTGGTTGAGCCTGTGGAGGTAGAGAAACTTGTGGTTTGTTTACCAACTGCTCTAATCGTTCTAGTAAGCCCTGGAAATGCAAATCCGATTTGATAGAGTTTGTCTGATTGAACTTTTGACTAGTCTCAAGTATGGCTTGAGCTTGTTCTACCATTTTCATGCACATTTTCATCCGTTCAATCTCTAAATCTGCTCTAGGGTAACTCTTGTCTAGGTTTGCCGCTGTAGGCCCTTCTTGAAGTCGAGCCTGGTAGGCCTTGAACATCATGTCCAAGCCTTCTGGGGTTGGATCTGCAAGAACAGACCCTGGTTGCGGTCTATTTACAATGGGTGGTGGGGTGGGATGAGGTGGAGTGGATGGAGTTTCGGCATGCGAGGGGCTTTGAGATGCAATGTCTTCTATTTTTGTTTTCGCTTCTTTTAAGCTTTCTTCTAGTTCCGATAACTTTTTATTCCACTTGCGATTGGCCTTCTCTCTGGTATCCTTCCATGTTCTTGTTTTCCTCTTACTAGGCTCTCCCGATTCACTCGACTCTGATTGTTCTACTGGTTTATCCTGTTTTCAGGCTTGTGCTCTAGTAACAGCTTGTATAGGAGCCACATTGCTACTACTTGAACTTGGATCTGCCACTAAGCCTACCACATTAATGGGTGTAATCTTGGGTGCACTAGAGGGGTTTCTTGGACAATCTCTGGGGAGATGGTCTTTGCCACAATCAGGACAAAAAGCCTGTATTGTGATAGCCTGTCCTTGGCTCGGGGATGGTGGGTGGGGACAGTCACGAATGAAATGGTCACCATGACATCTGAAACAAGATCCTCTAGGGGCTTGTGGTCTCATTTGTCTCAACTGGGGCCTAGGGTTAGGATTTGTGTACATGACATTGGAGTATTCTGGCTCCCAATTTTGCTCCATAGGCGGTGCCTCATATTGATACGAGTAAATCTCACTATGTTCAGGTGACTCTGTGTAATAAGCATGTGGACTACCTTCATGGGAGTAGTCTGAACTATGGGCATGAGAGTCATTATCTGGTATCAATGGGGTTAGTGGCACCAAAGCTCTATTTGGATTTTCCTCTCCCACAGCATACTTGACTGGAATCACGTTGGCTGGAGCTGGTGGTTGGTTTCCCAAGACAGGTTGTGGCCTATATGGTGCCTGATATTGCTGCTGGTATTGAGGTTGATATTGTTGTGGCCTATAATATGGCTGTTGGTACTGATTCTGATACCTACCCTGCTGGTAAGGTTGCTGATAATTTTGTCTAACAGCCTGCCTGTTATAGGGACAATCTTGGGCCGTATGATTTGTGTATTTTCTCTCAATGGTGCAATATAGAGCATTAGGGTTTCCTTGGGGTTGAGTCGTCAACGGGCAACCATTAGCCATGTGATCTCCTCCACATGCATAACATCGCTTCACTGGGGTGACCCTTGGCATTTGTCTATTTTGAACTCCTAGCTTTTTGGCCACCTGCTCAGCTATCTCATCTATCTCAGTGGAGGCTCTAGAGGTATGACTTGTAGAACTATCAGAGTCCTTATAGAGTTTGGATAGTCCTAACTCCTCACCCAAGTTGTCTTCTATGTCAATGCACATCCGTATACACTCTTCTATGGATCTAGGCTCTTTCAAGTATACATATGACCTTAATTTTGTGCTCAATAGGCCATCTAAAAACAGTGCCACTTGTTTGGCTGATGTGGGTAATTCTGGTACAGGGCATCTTTCCAAGTACTGTCTAAACCTTCTTCCTACAAGTCGCACTGTTTCTTGGGGTGTCTGCTTGAAGCTGTGGATCAAGGATGATGTGTTATGTCTGATACCACTCTTGGAAAATTCTACAATGAATTCTTCTAGAAGCTGACCTATCTCTCTATAGTTGCGACTGTTTAGAGGTTGAAACCAAGCTAAGGCAGTCCCCTTAAGAGTCAAACCAAATGCCTCGAACTGGGTGAACAAATCTTCAACCTGTTCAGCTCTTAGCACTTGTTTGAACTCCGCCACATGATCATAAGGATCTCCAAATCCATCAAAGTAGTTCTTCATTGTCTTAACCACTTGAGAGGGTAGTGCTCTCTTGGTCTAAGCAATGGGAAATCATGATCGTCTCTTTGTTGCCTATGTGCTTGATATCTCTCTCTTTCAGGTCTTTCATTTTCAAATCCTGACCTATTCCTGCCCACTGTGTGTGCAAAACTTACCTCCGGTCTCTCTCTAGTTCTTTCTCTCTGGGCTTCCTGAGCTTGGGATGACCCTACTCCTTGGAGGCCGTGGGAAACATTGGATCTTGGCGGGGGGAAAATCAATTCATTCTTCCAAGTATATGCATGTCTATCATGTTCTGTTACCAAGAAAATTTTCTCTGATGTGTTATCCAGGTAGACAACCTTTCCTGGTATCTCTGGATCCTTGAACTCGTAGATGATGACTATGCCCAATTGGCTAGGTTGTTCTGGCTTGAATCTCCAAAAGGCTTCCTCTGTTTCTCTATTCAAAAATAGTTCTATGCTTTTGTTGTCTTGAGGGATCCAGTCTGGAGTGATCACTCGGGTCAAAACTGACTTGCCTCTAGGAGTCTGGGGTCCTTGTCCTATATTTCCTTGTTCTAGGTCTCCTATCTCATTCTCATGAATGATATTTCCAAACTCATCGGTCCTATCGGGTTGGTTGGTAACCACATACATGGTTCCTTCCTTATCAATGTATGAACCCTCTTCGAACTTGACCACCGGGTGTTCAAGTCCAAAGGATTGATCTGGATTTTTGAGTTGGACCACTGATCGCCTCATACCATCCTCATAGATGCGAGCACCTAATTGGTTGGTCCGAATATATTCCAACTGTGTCTTATAGGGACCTTCCGGTGTTTGTAGATGGGCAGTCCCTGAGCCACCTGCAGGTTTTCCCATGCTAAAAGACATTTCTGAATCACTTGTGTCTGAACTTAGTAAAAGATCACCACTTAGTTGTTGTGTCCAAGACTTGGATGTATGGTTGACACTAGCCTCAGAAGATCTAATGCTTTGTTTATCCTTGCCTAAGTGTCTACCAGATCTCAGGTTCATAAGCTTTAGTCAAGAGTACAAATTTTCCCTTTGGTATGGTTCAAAATTCTTTAGAGCCCCCTTGGTTCCCTATTCCCACCTGAGGGTCAACTTCAAATTATCCTATCTCAAAATCAACGCGTTATTCTTGAAAAAAACAGTTGAGGTCGTGTAGGATTTGAAACGAGCTTTCCAACAAGCTATAGAGCTCAAAAAATGGACTTTGGATGAAAAAGTTATGCCAATTCAGGCTCTTGGGGGTCAAAACAGGCAAACAGGGCCTTTGGAGAAAATCACGATTTTGTGAACTCAGAAAATCGCGATTTTGAGCAGAAAATCGTGATTTGAAAATCGCGATGTTGATCACAAAATCGTGTTTCTGAAAATCGCGATGTTGATCACAAAATCGTATTTTTGAAAATCGCGGTTTTGACTCAGAGAATCGTGATTCACCAAATCGTGTTTTTTTTGCTGAAAATCGTATTTTTTGAAAATCGCGATTTTGAGCAAAAAATCGTGTTTATGAAAATCGCGATGTTGATCACAAAATCGGGTTTCAGAGAATCGCGATGTTGATCACAAAATCGTGTTTCAGAGAATCGCGATGTTGATCACAAAATCGTGTTTCAGAGAATCGCGATGTTGATCACAAAATCGTGTTTCTGAAAATCGCGATGTTGATCACAAAATCGTGTTTCAGAGAATCGCGATGTTGATCACAAAATCGTGTTTCAGAGAATCGCGATGTTGATCACAAAATCGTGTTTCAGAGAATCGCGATGTTGATCACAAAATCGTGTTTCTGAAAATCGCGATTTTGACTCAGAGAATCGTGATTCACAAAATCGTGTTTTTGACTGAAAATCGTGTTTCCTCAGAATCGTGTTTTTGACATGAAAATCGCGATTTTGAGCAGAAAATCGTGAATTGAAAATCGCGATTTTGAGCAAAAATTCGTGTTTTCTCAAAATCGTGTTTTTGACTTGAAAATCGCGATTTTGTCCACAGAATCGTGTTTTTCTCAAAATCGTATTTTTGGCTGAAAATCGTGATTTGTGAGAATCGCGATTTTGAGCTGAAAGTCGTGAATTGAAAATCGCGATTTTGACCAAAAATTCGTGTTTTCTCAAAATCGTGTTTTTGACATGAAAATCGCGATTTTGTCCCAGAGAATCGTGTTTTTCCACAGAATCGTGTTTTTCTCAAAATCGTATTTTTGGCTGAAAATCGTGATTTGTGAGAATCGCGATTTTGAGCAGAAAGTCGGGTTTTTCACAAAATCGTGTTTTTGCTGAAAATCGTGATTTGTGAAAATCGCGATTTTGAGCAGAGAATCGTGTTTTTTTTTTTGAGAAAAAACACAGAATCGCGATTCTTTTCAACCAACTTTTAGGCGGGAAAACTGAAAATCGTGATTTTTCAAAAAATTTTGAATTTTCACAGAATCGCGATTTTCATCACAGAATCGCGTTTTTTGGCGGGAAATTCAAATTTCTGAGCGCCGGCTATGGCGAGCTCCGTATGAGCAGAAAATCATGAAAAAAACACAGCGCTTGCTCTCCCTTGCTTCTCCTAACTCCTTCCCACACAATAATGCATGAAAAATGGTATGAAAATGGTGAAAATGCACTAAAAAACAAGAAATTTCTATGAAGAAGAAGATGGAAGAAGGTGGAGATGATGATGACGATGAAGATGAAGAGGAAAAAACAGAAAATGAACTGAAATGACAATTTTTTTACCTTCCAACGTCGCAAATCTACGATCTTACCATCACAACGCTCGTCCTCGAAGCACTCTCCCCGGCAACGGCGCCAAAATTTGGTGTAGCTCAAGCGTAAGCACCACCTCCTTTACTTGTCAATCAGCGGAGACGTGAGGACCGGTATGAAGACCACGAGCAAGTGAAGGCACAAGTGCGTGAGTGAAAGCACACAAACATGCACACACATACACACACACGCACACACAGTAAGATCAAAGAGAGGAACAATGGAAAGCTTAGATTGCAAAAGAGTTCTCTTACAAAAGTTCTATTCTCTAACAAGCTAACCCCAAAAATGAGCTCTCTAGCTCTTTTTATAGTTTTTTGACTAGTTTTGGCCCTGTCCAGACCTAGTGTCCGGCCTAGTTAAAAATTAGGTTCCAGGGCTTATTTGAGGGCTCAAACGAAATCTAAAAATTATGAAAATTGGTACGATGGTACTTCTAATACTCCTCAAGCTCGAGGACTCCTCGGCTTGAACAAAATGGAGTTACTAAAAATAGATAATGGTATTTACAATGGTTTCTAGTGATGAAAATCACTATTTTTGTAGGGGATTCTTCTGAAAATTTGACATACACTTCTTGGAGCTCCCTACTTGCTCCCTTTCCTCGTGTGTCCACCTTTTGATGTGCTTCCATGCTTTGTCCTTGACTTTGAGCTTCAACACCCTCCTCAACTCTACAACCTCAACCCCCAACCTCCATCTCTCCACTTCTCCAATCCCTCCATAACTTCCTTGCTAGAACTTTTCAACCCAGGTCTCAACCATTCCCTTTATTTTCAGCTCCCCACCCCACTTCTCATCTATTCACCACTTTCACACACACACCACCTACCATTCCAATGTATATGGTAGACCCCACACTCGCACCCACTCCTGAAAGTATGGACATTTCACCACCCACGGCACCTCCCCCTCCCCCCACGCTTCCACCTCCTCCCATTCCCCCTCCTCCAATTTCACCCACACACACATCTTCGATAGACACATCATTCACTCTTCCCCTTCCCCAATTCCCTTCCCATGCATCTTCCATTGTAAACACCACCCCCTCATCTATAGGCAATGCATTGGACACCATGCTAGCTTGTATATCAAACTTAAGGACAGATTACAATCAGCTCCAGCAACAGAATGAACGCCTGCAAGAGCACTCGGAGACACTACAACACCGCCTTGCTGCACTAGAGGAGGAAAATGCTCGCCTCCACACACAATTCCAAACTCTCCAAGAGGCTCATAGCATATTGGAGGTACGGTACAGTTACAGAACACAGATCAGGAAGCAATACAAGTGGTAGAAGGTCATCTACGGACACAGCTGGAACGCAATTCAAAGCTTCAGCGAAATATGGCCCTACTCAAGCGACATCTTGCTGCCGCTCATGAAGAGAATCGACGCCTGCAATTACAAAATCAGGAAAACCTAGAAGCAGCAATCGAAAGCACACCTGGGGCACCCATCATCCCATCAAAGTTTCAAGTAGTGACCCCCGACAATATCAAGATCATATTGGAAGACTATGCCATGCTACTTGAAGCACATGACCTGCTATCAGAGGAACTGGGTCAACTGAAGCAGAAACACCAAAAAGAAAGAAGAGCAGCCTCTCAAACCACCTCCTCCGCGGCTTCACTTCTCACAGACTCAGAGGCCTTAAAAGATCTCCAGAAACAGGTCACCGAATTGCAAGCACGTCTACTACAATACGAGAGACCACCTTCCCCTCCAGAGGCTCCCACTGACAAAGAAGTAGTACAAATTCCTGTGGAACAAACATTTGAAGAAGAATACGACCCACCACCCTTCCCAGGAGGCCAACAAACGGAAGAAGCTCAGGACACATTCGAAGCACCATGGCCTCCATGGCTACGACAAGTGGAGGAAATCGGGAGTTCTCACGAAGAGCGCACAGTAGTGCAAAATCAGGCCATGAGGGTCATAGAGGAAACTGTGCTACAATCTGCTTACTTCAAGAACCTGTCATCGAGACACCTTATCCTCTCATCTGAACTCCAATACAGGCCTTATTATATTATCCTGGCTGATTATAATGCAGAAATACAGAGAGTCATGGGTAAGATTCCTACCTTTGCTACCCAATTTCAACCCGAAGACCTTCCTCCAGAGGTGCAAAAAGGCAAAATTTGTGAACCCACCTGGCGGCAGAAACTTCTAGAGGCATATCCAGAAATGCTACGCACATGGAACAACGCGTCTTTACATCTCCTATACAATCCATGCTACGGTCCAGTTCCACGCCGCAGGTCTTGGAAGGCATTCAATATCAAAGTGCAGAACAACGCGCAATGCAAGGAATGGCTAAACTACCCATACATTGCGCCACCACAGGGACCACCGTCAGTAGCGTACATGATGGGAACAATTCGACATTGGATGCCGCGATTGAAGCCCATGCCAGATGTGGCAGCTCAAATGATGCTTAAGATTTTAGATATGATGCAGGTAGTCTTGAAAACCTTTAAAAATGCAGCCGCACCACAGGTACATCTATCGGGGTTTACCAATGGAAATTATGATTTGGTGTATGACATGAGCACAACCCCCAGTACTCGTGTGGCTTACGCCTGGCATGCACGCATTAAATACCTCCCTGCATGTTACAAACAGACCTTCGAAGAAATGTTCAGATCAGGTTTCTGGGAGTATCACTCGGAGGTCTTCGCACCGAAGCCAACACACCTGCTCCATCTCTTTGCTTGTGAACAAGCAATGTACTCTGAGTACTACACCACACCGCAACCAGAGGTCCCTAGCGCAATAAATTGGGATGCATTGGAAGCTGATCTAGCAAGAGGCTTAAGGATAGGAGAACACGAACTTGCCACCAATGTCATCCAATACTATATCGATCACCCGATAGAACAGAGGTCTGTCAGGGGCGACAGACGCTAGGAAGGGGGGAGTGTTGGCATACAAGTCAGATGAAGAGCATACTAGCGCAACGGAGGAGTCATGCACAATATGGCAACAAGGCCCAATCATCTTTTTCCATGGACCATTTACAACTCAAGTGATTTTAATCACTACACAAACATTGTAAATTCCGTTTTTGGTAGAATAGACTCCATTTTGTGCAAGCCGAGGAGTCCTCAAGCTTGAAGAGTATTAGAACCAGCTACATATCAATTTTCATAATTTTTAGACTCTGTTTGAGCCCTCAAATAGGCTCTAGAACCTAATTTTTAACTAGGCCGGACACTAGGTCTGGACAAGACCAAAGCTAGTTAGAAAACTATAAAAAGGGCTAGAGAGCTCATTTTTGAGGTTAGATTGTTTGTGAATTGAGCTTATGTAAGAGACTTTTTGACTAATGCAAAGAACTCCATTGTTCCTCTCCTTGTTCTTGCCTTGTGTGCGCGTGTGTGTGTATGTGTGTGCATGCTTGTGTGCTTCTCACTCACACACTTGTGCCTTCACTTGCTCATAGTCTTCATACTAGTCCTCACGTCTCCACGGATTGACAATTATGAAGTGAATCTCCTCACGTTGGTACTCACCATTGTGCTAGAGTGACAGCCTCCTTCTTTGTGGAGCTCTTGTGTTCAGAGGTATGTTTGGCTGGTGTTGAGGTCGACGTCGTGGTTGATAGTTTTTTTTTCTCCGATGTACACGATGTGAGGGCCCAGCTTCATCTTGCACATTTTGTTGTTGATGTGGTTGTTGACTTTGCTCTCTCTCCTCCTCTATTGGTATTTGGCCTTGTTCTTGTGGAAGTGTCTTACCTCCATGTGTCACCCTATGGCTCGTTGGAATTTGCATATCATTCCATGGTGGTTGATTGCTTCTTTCTTCGTTCGGGGATGACTCCTCTTCGCTCTCTGGTACAACCCTTCTGATCAACTTTTGTTTGGGTCTTGACTTGATGGGTGTCCTTCTTGGCGGCTCATCATTTGAAATGGACTCTGATCGCCTTGGAGTGAAATACTCCTGTCTATTGGACACTTCATTTTCTCGCGCTTGACTGCTCCCAGGTGGTGTGCTATCGTGTGACACAGACACAAATGTGCTCTAGGAACCACTTCGGGGTCTTTGGGGGGGTTGCAACCATGGTGGGCGTTGTGTCCCTAGATGAGGGCTATGAAAGAAGACGTGATCTTTCCTTGTAGTTTGCTTGGTGCGTGCCATTCTCTTGAGTTGCAAAAAATGTGAAATGAAGTGAGTTCTCTCTATTTATAGAGTTTTTTTAAAAACTGTTTGTTCACACTAGAATGGACAAAACCTGTTTAAAACCATACAAAATATTATATATGAGATAATAACACATTGAAACCAAGATTACAATAATCATAGGCTTTACCACATAATGGGAAATAACGAATTCACTTTACTTCCAAGTTGAGCCTTCTCGTTGTCTCCTAGCACTCCACTGTGCATGATGAAGAGGACCTAATGATGACTTCCATTTCTCACTGGCAATGTTGTGTTGCATCGTTCTTGCAAGTTTTGCCAATTTTGAATCCCTATGTCGTTCCACAAAAAACTTTCTAGAGAATGTAGTGTGGTAAAACCAATTAAACATCTCCTCCATGTAGTTTGATTGCATTGGACCACCACCATGTCGGGTGTTTTTGAAGTAGACACCCCTCGCTTTGTAGTGTGACTTTTCCATTCCTTGGGTACTGAAAATCTCTAATGACCCATATCGATGCATGAATAAGCTCCATGTGCAAACAAAATATGCTAAAAATTGTTAAGTACATTGGAAAAAGGTAAGTGCAATGAACACTTGTAGAAGAAGATTACACTTACAATGTAGTGTGTTATATTGCTCTCTCCCCAAGATTGAATGAAACACTTGGTGAACTCCACTAATGTTTCTTGAAACATTTGACGTTGAATAGCACTAGAGCTATTCAGACCCATTAAGCCTACCAACTTATCAAAGCTCGACCAAACTTTCTTTCTCTTATTACAAAGATAAACTTGAGAGTCATTGTCTGTTGTGATCATGCATAGGTCTTTCCATAGCTCATAATGTTCATTATTTTGAGTGCTAGTACCTCTTCTAAAAAAATGTCTTGCTTTATTCATTGTCATTGACACTTGTTGCAAGCTATCTTGAGATTCTCCAACTTTCTTAACAACTAGGGTTACATTTCCACCATGACAACCAATTGAATTAAGAAGTTCCTCCAATTTCTTTATAGCTTGAATAGATTTATCAACTAGCTTCATGTCAAATGCATATTCTATATGGAGCTTTAATAGTCTATCAAAAATTCTCATGAAGGCATGCAAGGTGCAAAAGTGGACATTGACTAAAGGGAATGGAATAATGGGATTCCAATCCTTATCTGACATGTCACGATTAGGTGTACCTAACATGGGACACCTCATTAAAGGTATATCCCATTCAGCAGATGGAGTTGCATCTGTGTCATCAGCTAAATCATCTATGTTGTTTTGTTTTCTCTTTGTTCGTTTATAACCTCATGTGCAATATGGACAAGGATAGAGAGTAGATGCACCTTGTTTGCACCCTAACCTGCATTTGATAGTCTTTAAGTCCCCACCTAAGTGCCACTCTACTTCAAAATCACCAAGGCTTTCTACAGTGATTTTAGCACCATGAATTTGAGAAGTTATAACCTCTGTGATCCATGGGGTCCTACTGAAAATCCATGTAAGAACATCATTGGATTTTTTAGGTACTTCAATAGCACCTAACCACCATATATCTTTCTCAGATTGAACACTATATGTAAAGTGATGGGTAGATTCTTCACTATCATCAACAATAGCATGGGCCATAGCTTCGTTCATGAGTGTCAAACTAAGTCTCTCCATACGGCGTCCCTTTATGATTTGACATTCGTCTAGCTTCAATACAAACTTGAGTTTGGAACCACAATCTACATCAAATAACAAACATAAAATTATTAAAAATACTATGAATGTCATTATCAAAACAATGGATATACCTTGAATTGTGGATTTGTAAAATTTAACCATTTCCTTTTGAAGCCTCTCCAAATTGACAAATATGTTGTTGTACTTTGTGTAGATGAATCCCTTTCTAGATGTGTTTTTCAACTCTTTCTTTGATGTAGATGAATGAAAAATGGATGCAGGCATAACATCTTCTATATGCAGGTAATTGCCAAGAGTATTGGCTACATCCTCATTGGTTATCTTCTTCTTCAGAGATACCTTGTAAGGGCATGGAAAACTGCTCTGGAAAATACCTTTGTTTTGCAGAGCCTGCTTCAAAAGATTGTACAATGCAGTGTATGCTCTAGTATTAACACCTGCTTCATCACATACCATCTGTACCTCACTAGGACTAATAATATCTTCTAAGTTGCCTGAAAAATCTTTAATCACTTTGGTTTTGATGTGATTTCCTATTGGTGAATCCAAAATCATAAGCACATGTTTGTTGCTAGGACAAGAATTTAGAAACTTCAATTGATCCTCCATTGTTGAGGAAGCACTTGCACCTTCAACAAATGAGCTGCACAATAAGAAACTCAATCTAACAGTCTTTTAACATAAATAAACAAGGGAAACACATACCTAAGTGGGTAAACACGTCACTTCCATGCTCCACCACTAGTTGAAAGAGATTGAAAGGATGATAATGGTCGTTTCCTATATCTCATCCCAAGTGGAGTCTCTTTTAGTTGTGTAAGATTGGCTTTTAACTTTGTAATTGTGCTCTCCTTTTCTTCCACATCTTGTTGGAGTCTATTATTGTTCTCATCCAAAGATTGGATATCACTTTCTAAAGTGTGTATAGCACTCTCTAAACTGTGTATCTTGAAATGGTTGTGATGACATTGTTGCATCCAATAATTAGCTATACATGTAGAATGGTTAGACAATCGCTTGCAATAGCCTAGCAGTCCATCTTCACCACTACCAACGAGTTGTAGAAATGTGGAGATACTATGGAATCTAGGATGAAGATTAGCCATTGGATCTAAGGGATACAACGCACCATTGACCCAAAGATCAATATTCTTCTCTCCAGCTGCACGTCGTTCATTTTGAGAATCTATGTCATTGCTACCTCTAGTTGTTGGTGAAAATTCTGTAGGAACACGAACATGTAAACTCTTTGTGTGAGGAGCACGCGCTGGTGCTGGTGTCATGTTCGTAATACATGTGAGCACCATGATGTTCCAAAACTCCAGCACCGAATGGGAAGAAGCACAGAGATGGATGGAATGGCAAGTACAGTAGCTGTGTGCAAGAAAAAAGTGTGTTTTGGTATGTGGATAGGTCAAAATGACTTTTTTCAGTGTGTTAGAGGGAAAATGAGCTTTTTTTCAAAAATTCATGTTTTGGGGCAACCAAAGTTACGAGTTTGATGATGTGGCACTTAACTTTTGGAGGGATTTTGAAAAGTATGTTTTTTTAAAGTATTTTTTATAAAAACAAGACTAAAAAAATTAAGTTCTGACATATACATAAAAGTATGGGCCATTTTGAATAAAGAATAGTTGAAAATGAGACTTTTTCAGAAAAGTCATTTTTTTATTCACAAAGATGGACGGATTTGATGAGGTGGAAAGTGGTTTTTCTCTCTCTCTATGTGCAAAAGAGAGAGAAGATCCTAGCTCAGCCTAAAAAAAAGCCTACTTCAACCTACCAAAAAGTGCTCCATTAAATGCACTTTGTCCCCTTAACAAAGTACAAGATTAAGCTTAATCCCTAAAAATTAGGAATCCTTACAAGGCCCATGTAGGGTTCACTTTTTTTCCTAATGCTCCATTTGCGTAGACAATGTATGATGGCTAACATTTCTTGCTCATGTGTGCTCCATCTGAGCTCGGGGCCGGTGAGTTTGTGCGATTCATAAGCAATGGGTCACCCATCTTGTAAGAGGACGCCTCCGATGGCCGAACCCGATGCGTCAGTATGAACTTTGAATGGTTTGTCGAACTCTGGAAGTTTGAGCACCGGGGCATTGCACATAGCGACCTTCAATGCTTCGAAGGCATCTTCCTCGTCCATTCCCCACTTGAATGGCTCCTTTTATTTGATCAACTCCAAGAGCGGGGCCGCAATCTTGCTGAAGCCTTGGATGAACCGGCGGAGAAATTGGCAAAAGCCTATGAATTCTCGCACTTCTTTGACGGTCTTCAGGGGTGCCCACTTGAGCACGGCTTCTACTTTATGGGGGTCGGCATGGAGGCCGAGTTCGGAAACGATAAACCCCAAGAATTCCACCTTCTTCATACAAAACTCGCACTTGCTGGGCTTGGCAAAAAGTTGGCGTTGTCGTAAGCGTAAGAGGACCGCCCGAACGTGCTCGTAGTGCTCCTCCAAGGTGTGACTATAGATCAAGAGATCGTCGATGTAAATGATGAGGAAGAGATCAAGCATGTCCCGGAAGCCGTCGTTCATCTCTCGACAAAAGGTGGCCGATGCACCGGTAAGTCCAAATGGCATCACGAGCCACTCGTATCTACCGTAGCATGTGCGGAAGGCTATTTTCTCAATGTGTTCTTGTGCTACCCTGATTTGATGGTACCCCGAGTGGAGGTCCGAGGCGATCTAGAAGTTCCTCCATCACCGGGACGGGATATTTTCTCTTGATTGTGCCTTTGTTAAGCAGGCGGTAGTCGAAAACGCAGGGAGCTGTCTTTCTTCTTCACAAACAGGACAGGAGCTGCTTGGTCTAATGTACCCTTGGTCCTCGAGTTCGTGTAGTTGTCGTTTGAGCTCTTGAAGATCCATCTCGTTCATTCTGTCAGGGGCACGTGAAGGGGGCAGTTGATCCGGGAGTGTATCAATCCGATGTTGGACGTTACGTAAGGGGGGAAGGTCAGGTGGCAGAGTGTCCGTGAGAACGTCTGAGAACTCTTCCATAAGCATCTGGAAGCTCGGGTGCCCAATCTTTGAGACATCGATCGGCCGTGGTCCCGTCTCCTCTGCGACCGGCCGGAGAATGCATAAGTGTGCAATCCCGCCTTGATAAACTGCCCGTCGAAATTGTTTATGCGATAGCGGTGATGATGAGTGTGTGGACGTTGATGGTTGAGCATGAGCTTTCTCTTTGCCTTTGTGTCTGTGCGTTGATTCTCCTGGTTCGCTGTCATATGGCTCGTCTCCCTGAGGGGCTCGGACTCGGTTGCAGTCAACGACGAGAGCTTGCCCATTCTGATCTAGAAGTACTTTGTCTACCCCTTTTCCGAAAAAGGAGATCATGTGTTTGTCCATAAACTCGAGGCCTAGAATGACTTCAAACGTTTCCATTGGTATAATGAGGAAGTTCAGGTGGCCGAACCACTGGTCTAACGTGACCGGGACTCCGTCGGCATACTGGACGTGACTCGCCTCTCCCTGAGCAAAGACGACGGACATGCGGAGCCGTTTACTGAGCTTGAGTCCAAGGCGTTGAGTGCACTGCGGGGTCATGAAGTTGTGGGTGGTACCCGTGTCTAGCATCACCGGCATTCGTTCACCTTTGACTTCGTCCATAATGAACACTTGGTGTATGATGGGTAACGCTACTGAATGGCATTGAGCCTTCCCTTTAGAAGTGGACAGCCCATGGGGTGAGGAGTCCTCTGATTCGTCACTGTGAATTTTGGTGATCTTCGGTCTGGACGTGGATGCCTCTTCGGTTTTCGTTGCTTGCACTCGAGTGTCGGGTCGTTTCCTCCAACACTTGTCGGTAGGGTGTCTGCCCTGGCAATGCTTGCACACCGGGCGAGGGTCGCGCCTGAGTTGGTTGCTTCGATTAGGGGATCCTGAACAATTCTCGGTTGGAGCCAGGAGAGCTTTGAAGCCTTGGCCACGTTGGTTGTCTGTAGGTCTTCGGTATGAGGAAGTTTGCTCTTTGCTTGCGGTTGATTGTTTGCGGTTAGTTTGGCCTCCGACGGTTGAGCGTGCAAGCCAGTTGGAGTAAGCGTCGTTGAGACGTTTTGCGATGCGAATCGCGTCCTCCCAGGTTTGGGGGTCTTGATTCTCCACTTCTTTGCGGTAGTACGGAGAGCAGCCATAAAGGAAGCCGTGTAGGCGATCAATTTCAGCCGTGTCATTGATTCGGAGCATGAGCCTACGGTATTGTGATACATAAGGCCCGATGAACTTGTCTTGACGGAGGTTGCACCATTCGTCACGTGCTTGGAACGCTTCGTTGCGAGGCACAAAGTAGTCCATGATAGCCGCCTTGAAGTGATCCCATGAGGGCTAGGCTTGCTTCTTGTGTTCCACCATGTACCAAGCTGAGGCCTTGTCCTGTAAGAATTGGCCGGTGATGCGCGTCCAATGGTTGCGGCCAACCCGGAGCATTTGGAGGTAGCTTTCCATACCTTCGATCCATCGGTTGATGGCAATGGAGCTTCAGCCACCTCGGTACTTGTCAGGGGGGTTCAGTTTGAAGAAGCCGAAGGAGTCAGGGTCGTCGATGTCCACCGGTTGCATTTGAGTGATCGGGGTTGGGTTTAAAGGAGTTGGGGGTTGTTGGGATGTGTGGGTAGCAGTGGGTTGGGGTACCGGTGGGTGCTTGACTGAGGTTGTGGTTGGGGTTGAGACTGGTCCTTAGCTAATAAGTGGGTTTCTACTAAGGTAGTTAGTCTAGAGAGGGTGTCTTTGAGTCTATCTATGCGATCATGGATGGGGTCGGGGTTGGGTGGGGCTTGGTTGGATTCGGGTTGGGTGTGGATTTCGACATTGGTCTTGGCCTCCTGGAGGCGTTCGTGTAGTTCAGCGTTCACCAAGAGAAGGCGGTTAAGTTCTTCTTCCAAGGCTTGTTGTTGGGCCCTATGATGTCGGTGCCGTTCAGTCACGTTTTTGGCGCGTTCTGTCCCCGAGGTTAGCTCGGTCGTACCAACATTGTGGTTGTTGGCCATCGTGGCATGGAGCCAAACGGTGGTAACCCGAGAGGGAGGCAAGGTGCTGGTGAGTTAGGGCACGAGGGCACCTAGAGGGTGAGGGTGAGGGTGAAGGTCCACCGGTTAACGCAGATGGGGTGGAGGGAGCGCGGGGCCGACGGTGGGTAGTTTGGATGCTTACCTTGACGGGCTACCGGCGATGCGAAGAGGGAGGGAGGGGGGGAGAAGTCAACTTCTTCAAGTTTGGGTACATGAACAATGAATTACATTAGAATTAGGGAATGGCATGACCACATATCCAAGTATCATAGAGTCTCTTAGTTCTTTTAAGACTAATCTTAGAGAAGAAGATGTTGTATGTTTCAAAATCTCTATGATGCAGGAGTCAATCATGTAAGAATAGGCTCAAAGGTGAGTGGATCTCTCTCCTTTTTCAAAGACTAATGCATTCATAGTCGTTCAACCACAAAGGCAAGAAAAACAATACAAGACAACTGCTATATCAAATAGACAAATAGAATTCAAGAATAAAGTAGTTTCGGGCATGAAGCAAATCTACGTATGAAAGGGAGAGCAGACAATCACACCATTGCAGTCCAACCTATTACAAAGAAGCAGCAGTGAAAGCCAAGGCAACAAGTAGTAGAACAACAACGATCTCTATCTCAAAGAGTAGTTCAAAGTTGGGTACGAGAGCAATCAATGAAGGCCGACCACAATAACATACAAATTTGGGTGCTTAAGAAATTAGCTGCAGCTCAACAAGGGTGATTACACATGTGGGTACACAAGGAACTCTTACATGCGAAAAAACCTATATTCTCCCACATGTGTAAAGTCTCAACAAAGAATTCAAGGAAAGGCAAGGTTCAAAATCAAGCATCCAAATCAAAAAAAGATCAACTCACCTCTTGAACAATAGTACGACGACAAGCAACAAGGGTATGGGTTTGGAAGCCAAAAGCATCAGTAGCCCGCATAGAACCAAAGAGCCAACCACGGGGAATACAAAAGTTAAGAAACCATCCAAAGATGAAGAAGTCCAAAGTGATCTCTACATGGCCAACAATGTTCTACAATGGATCCCTATAAGGAGGAATGATCAACATCATTTCGAGATCCAATGGATACCTCCAAACAAAGATTGTAGCAATGTCTACTAGTAACATCGAGAGCCTCAACATGCAAAAACCATATTCTCTTTGCATAACCCCATCTTTTGCACCATTCACGTCATGCATTTCCATAGTTTGCATTAATATAGGGCAACATTACAAGGCCATGCATATACACAATTGAGAATCCCAAGCACCTGAGATACATTTGACATATGCCACTCTATTCTATTGATACTAACCTCTTTCTTCTTGTTTTGTGACATTGTTCCCAAAAAAAGGGAAAGAGAAAGAGAAAGAAAAGAAAAGAGAGAAGAGATAGGACCATATGCTCGAAGAATCTCCTGAGCAAAACATCAACAAGGAAATCCATCAACAATGAACGACAAGCCAATGGTCAATCATTGTGACGAGTGTAAAAGAGGTGAATATCGACCAACCTTTCACCATGGTCAGAATACCCTACCTTGGCAATGCTATAACAATGTTAGATTTGGAAACCTCTTCATCGGCATATCCTTGAGCACTTAGCTCAAGACCCAATTTGCTGCACCATACTTATTGCAATGCATTACCCAAGTATGCATGCATACGACCACATTACATAGCCATGCACAAGGCATGGATTTCCTTCAACCCATGCACTAACACACTTACCCATCATTCATTATGGGTTACAAGTACTTGGCATGAAAAATAGCCCATGCTAGGAAAGATCCAAAGGACATCAAGGCTACCACATTAGTACCTATGAAGCAACTCATAGCTGGCAGCTACTCAAAATCAACATTGACAACCTCTTTTGAGCAACTAGTCATTTTTAAAAGCTCACAACTAAAATATCATATGAGAATCCAAGGAAGAAGTACAAAGGATAGCAATGATATAATGAAGAAGAGAACAACCAACCTAGCTACCTTTTGAAAACAGACCACTCTTATGGTTTCATGCTTGACACTAACACTCAAAGTTCTACATGGAACACCCATTACAACAAGGGTCTCTCAGGGATGACAAACTCGAGAGGGGGGGAGTGTTGGCACTCAAGGTCAAGCACAAAATGCACGAACACGTCAAAGTAGTGGACACATGAGAAGAGGCAGCATATAGGGAGTTCCAAGAAGTATATGTCAAATTTTAAGAAGGAATCCCTTTAAAAATAGTGATTCTGATCACTAAAAACCATTGTAAATATCATTTCACATTTTTGCAACTCCATTTTGTTCAAATTGAGGAGTCCTCACGCTTGAGGAGTAGTAGAAGTACCTACATACTGATTTTCATAATTTTTAGATTCTCTTTGAGCCCTCAAATAAGCCCTAGACCTAATCTTTAACTAGACAAGACTAGAGGTTTGGATAGGGCCAAACTAGTCAAAAAACTATAAAGAGAGCTAGAGAGTTCATTTTTGGGGTTAGCTAGTTGGGGAGTGAATTGATTCTAGAATATTGTATGCTTTCTTTGAGCTTGTTAATAGAGAATTCCATTGTTTTACTCTTTGTCTTGCCATGTTACGTGTATCTGTGTGTGCATGCTTGTGTGCTTCTCACTCACACACTTGTTCTCTCACTTGCTCATGGTCATCATACCTTCCTCACATCTTCCCGGATTTACAATTATGAGGTGGATCTCCTTAGGTCGGTACTTGCCATTGTGCTAGAGCAACACTAGTGGTAGAAGGAATCAATTCAAATCACCCCTAAAGTGTAGGATCACTTTTAGGTGAGGGAAATTCAAAATTCAAACTCACTAGTTGATCATAAAAAGAGAATCTTTTAGTCATGGGTTAGAGTGAGTCATTCTGAGAGCTATTGAGCTAGACCATTGAGCATCCTTGAGCTCAACATATATATGAGTAGTCCACTACACTTCCCTTGTATCATATGCTCATTAACATACATAATTTGATACATTTCTTCAAGTTCATTTCTATCTACAACTCTCTCTTGCATCTTCATCCCTGGTTTTGTAGAAGTTATTTCTCTGTTAGCCAGCCATTTGATGCAATTTAACTTAGTATAGTTAGAGTAACATTTCTACTATGTACATATCAAGTTTCATTATTTTGGTTCAGCCAACCTTGAGATATGAATTGATGAAGTCGACTATCTTTGCACATCATCTTGCTCCTAAAATGTCGGGATGACCCCCTAAGTTGCTAAACTCATTTCTCAGTGTATAGTGCCTCTAAATTGATGAAATAACTTGCTTTAGTTATCTATATACTTGAGTTAGATGTCTACAAAATCTCTGTGGTCAATTCATACCAGGTTGTGATCTCTAAGCAAGATAATGAGCACTTGCATTCCCAAAATAGAAAGTTTTCTCTCATTCCTTGCATATGAAAGTTAATTGTTTTGGTGCAAAATTCTGGGGATGATGTTCCAAAGTACCTAATGGTTGTAAATGCATTATTGCAAAGCCAAAGGAGTCTACTTAGCATCCCTAGAGTCAACTTGGCATGTGTAGAGTAGATATTGTGCAACACGAGCTCATCTATGGAGCATACCCAACCATCTTTTCACAAGAATGCCCTAGAAATAGTACATATAGATGTTTGGGGTCTTGCAAAGACCACATCTATGGGAAATTTCATGTTTTATGTTTCTTTCATTGATGACCATACATGGAAAGTATGGGTATATTTCATGAAAGAGAAGAGTGAGGTTTATTCACTTCCAGAATTTTAAGGCTATGGTGGAAAAGCAGATAGGAGAGTAGATTCAGACATTAAGGTCTGATGGAGGAGGTGAATACATGTCAAATGAGTTCACTTAATTTCTAAAAAGTCATGGAATTCAATTTCAGTTTTCATCTAGGTACACACCACAAAAGAATGGCATTGCTAAACGCAAAAATAGACATATTATAGAATTAGCAAGAGCCTTGATGGTTGAGATGAATATGCCTCATTGTTATTGGGAAGAAGCTATGCACAATGTTGTATACATCATAAATAGAAATCCGATTGTTTTTATACATCAGGTTACACCTAAAGAGAAGTTCACACGTAAAAAGCCAAACTTATCACATATGAAAGTTTTTGGCTATATTGCATATGTACATGTTCTAGATGAGTTGAGGATGAAGCTTGATGCAAAAGTAGAAAAATGTATCTTCATTAGTTACTCTCTTGAGGAAAAGGGATATAAATGTTACAACCCACTCACATGATAGGTGAAGATACGCAGAGATGTGGTGTTTGATGAAATGTCAAGCTACTATGCAGATGCCAAAGATGAACTTAATCTTGAACCAAATGACAAAGAAAATGCTAAAAAATTAAGTGCAAATCTCAAGTTTTGAGTGGATACGATGTGTCACCAAGCAGTAGTTCGAACTCAAATCCATGGAGTGGAAGATTATGTGGAAATTTTAGTCCAGCAAATTCATCAAATACATCCAAGAAAGGTAAACAAAGGCTTTCTACTTGTAGTAAAAGTCTATAGGTTTTGAAGACATTGGTGGAGATTCAAGCAATTGAGAAAAGAGCGTTGATGAGGAACTTGGATTGCCCTCTTTGAAGACTCCAAGAATAAGAAAGGCACATGTAGATGATAGAAGGATAAGTGATCTAGGACCAAGAAGATATGGTAGAATGTGGAATTTAGTGCAATAATTGACATATGAGAGTTACATGGCTTGACATTGTGCCTACATGACAAATGTAAGACAAGATGCTGAACCCTCTTGTTTCGAAGATGCAACTGGAAATGCAGATTAGAAAAATGCTATGGATGAGGAGATGACTTCACTTTATGGAAATGATACATGCAAGTTGGTTCCATTGCCGTAAGGAAAGAAACCCATAGGCTACAAGTGAGTTTACAAGGTAAAGCACAATGCTGATAGTAGCATAAGCAGGTACAAAGCACCATTGGTAGCAAAATGATATGCATAGAGTTATGGCATTGATTATGAGGAAACATTTAGCCCTGTAGCTAAATGTTGGAGTTTGAGGTCTGCAGAAGCATGTGAACAGCACAAGGAAGAAGAAAAAGCTTGGAGCACAACACACAATATTGAATGTATTACCACTAGAATGTAGAAATATAAGTGACCTGTTAGGGCAATATGTTTAAACTCAAGTTGTGAGAAAAAAAACCTCCTAAAGAGGGAAAAAAGTGCTCCAGTGGTCCTAGTGTGTTCGCACACATCACTACCTAAATATATCAACAAATCCCCCTAGGATGATGTGGTGAACAAGGAGCTGGCAGTCATGTATAAGGAAGTGCCAAGCCATGTGGAATCAATGTACAAAAGGAAGTAAGCCCAAAACTTTGCACAAAGCTTCAAACTTCTCCCTAAGCAGAGCCTTCATGAAAAGGGCTACAATGTTCTCGTGCATGGGCACATATGTCAAGCTGATCTCTCCAACAGAGAACCTCTCCCTAACATAATGATAATGCACCTCAATGTGTTTAGTGTGAGCATGGAACACAGGGTTCCTTGCAACTGCCAATGCACTCTGATTGTCATTGAAGATGGCGGTGGTAGAAGAGTGACCAACACCCAAATCAGCCATATGGCATCTGACCCACATACACTCAACATTCACTATGAAAGTTGCCCTATACTCGGCCTCACAACTAGAAGTGGCCATAGTAGGCTGCTTCTTGCTCAACCAAGATATATATGAGTTGTTGGAACATCAAGCTTACACTATGCTTGAGGTGGATTTGATCTACATCAAAAGCTATCGCATCGAAAGAATATCCGTTGGAGAGTTCTTTTTCATATGCTCATTTATTGTATTTTTTAGAGAGATTTTTTGATGGTTCATTTACCGTTCTAAAAGCCTTGAGATTCACACATGTAAAGGTAGAAAGATAGAGCCCAAATCCCACGAATTTGTGGTGGTTGAAGTTGCATTCAATCAAGCAATCAATCACCTAAAAGTAGATCAAACTAGATCTTCACTTTTCCTAGATTGTAGGAAAGTGAATTGATTCCCTCCAACAACCATTCTTACCTTCATTTCAATTCAAATTTCTCTTGTAGAAGTCGTGGAAAAATCCTAGAGTCTATATAAAGACTTGGAATTACTTGTACATTACATGGAAGCAATATTCATACACTTGTGACCATCATTGTCTTGCTCCTTCAATTCTCTGTATCATCTTCTCTGCCAATAGTAATCTTGCAGAGGCTGCTGCGCTTCAAATTGTGTGAAATATGGCTCATTGGAAAGGTATTAGTGTCTAGTTTATGCCTATAAATTTTCATATCATTTGGTTCAGCAGATTGACAGAAATCTGAGTTTTTCTGTCTCGGGGTCAATCTCTGCATATTCCTGAAAAATAGGAAGTACCACCGGTGAATGTCGAATTCATTCCTATAGCATATTTTGCTTATTCCTTATACTTTTGTGCATTCCATACACTCAACCCTATGTGTATCACTCCCATAAAAGGATTTTTTCTAATTGTAATCACGCTTGTCGCTATTGGCATTTGAAGTTCATTGTCTCTTCCATAGATAGTAAGTTTTTTGAGCTAGTCGACCTGCGAACCTATCTGTTTTGTATTGAATCATTCTCCTTGATGCTCCAAAGTACATAGTGTGTTTCTTTGCACTTATTGCATGCCTATAAGGTCCATTTGTGTCTCCATAAGCTCAAGGGCTGGTCTTGTGCCAGTTGGCTAGACCAAACTTCGTCGCTTCGAAACGCACTTTTCTACCTTCTACAAGCTTCTCCAAGTTCTTTTAGTGGTATCAGAACTAGATCAAGATGGGTGACGGCTTTCCCTCAATGAGCGAGAAGCTTGATCGACACAACTATGCGGCTTGGCAAATAGAATGGAGGCCTATTTGCAAGGTAGAAATCTTTATGGAATTGTAGCAGGTGATGAAGTTATGCTTATTCCAAGATCCAAAGGAGGACCTACACAAGAAGAGACAGATAAGCTCACACTTTGGTGCGCAAGGTATGCTCAAGCAAGGTCGTACATACTAAAATCTATCTCTGACTTTCTATTACCACATATTAGAGGATGCAAGACATCTCAAGAGACATGGGATGCCCTTGAGACTTTCTTTTCTGCTAGTACCAAAGCAAGAAAGAATCATCTTTGGAACGAGTTCAACCAAATGAAGAAGACACCTAAACAAACTATCACAGAGTTTGTTACCAAGGTCAAGGAGGTTGCAGATCAATTAGCATCCATTGGAGAGCTAATTGAAGAAGAGGTCATTGTGAGGCAAATTCTCAACGGCATTCGAAGTGATAAGCAATGGCAATCCTTCACGACAGCTTATGATCTCATCATGGATGTGCAAACTCTAGACTTCAACATCTTTCTTGGACAACTCTTCAATCAAGAAGCCAACAATAGCATAAAGGAAGGTAACCTCTATCATGGTAATTCAACAAGTTCTCTATATGCAAATAAGAAGGATAATAAGTAGAAAGGCAAGAAGAAGGAAGAAGATGAAGAAGAGACTTCTCAAGCCAACTTTGCAAGCAAGAGCAAGTGGAAAGGGAAGAAGAAAGGACCAAAGCAAGACAAAGCCAAAGGTCAGAATGTTCAACCTTGTGCCATATGCGATAAGACCAACCACACCACTCAGAATTGCTGGTTCAATGGAAAGACCCAGAAAGGAAGTGGAAGAGGTGGATATGGCAGCAATAGAGGTAGAGGTGGACACAACTTCAAAAATAACAATAGAGGCTATAATAGAAGGGACTACAAAAATTATTCAGAAGATCAACCACATGAAGACTCATTGCTTCTTATGAATCTAAGCCACAAAGAAGGTAAAGAAGATGATCATTTGTTCTACATAGATTCAGGATGTTCGAATCATGTTGCAGGCAACATTGCTCTTCTATCTGATTTGGAAAGTCCAAAGCATAGACATGAAGTGCAAACAGGGGATGACACGAAGAACAATGTGGAGAAGATTGGTAATGTCAAAGCTTCCAATGGCAAGACAAACATTCTAAGTAAGGTTCTCTATGTACCCACTAGTACTAAAAACCTTATAAGTGTAGGCCAAATAGTTGAAAAAGGCTTGCAATTTAGGTTCATCCAACATGGAGCTTTTGTGGAAGATCCATGTCAAGGCTTCAAAAAGATAGCCCGAGGTCAGAAGCATGGTAGGCTCTTTACTTTTGAAGTAGGAGAAACCACGAACATAGCTCTATTCAACTAGAGACTAGCTCATGTGAATGAAAGAACCTTGAAGGATATATGCAGGGATCAAAGTGTTCTAGGACTGCCAAACATATCAAAGCAACACATGATCAACATGTGTGATGCATGTCAGATTGGGAAGGCACAAAGACAACCATTCAACCACAACGGCTACATCCACAACAACGTATTGGACTTAGTACATACAGATGTATGGGGACCAAGTCAAGAACCTTCATTGGCAAGATCAAGGTATTATCTCTCATTTATTGACGACCATAGTAGATGGACTATTCTATACTTTATCAGGAGTAAGAATGAAGTGTTTGATTGCTTCAAGAAGTATCTTGCACATATGGAGAATCATACAGGTAGATCACTAAAGAAGCTCAGATCTGATGGAGGGGGAGAATACTTCTCCAAATAGTTTGATGAGTTCTTAGAGGAAAAAGGTATCAAAAGGGAAGTGACTACTAGGTACTCTCCTCAACTAAATGGAATTGCAGAGAGGAGAAACAAGACATTGGTTGGATCAGCCCAAACAATGCTCGAAGAGAAGAAGTTGCCACATTATCAATGGGCAAAAGCTATTTCAACTGCTGTGTACCTTGTCAATAGACTACCATCCAAATCACTTCAAGGTATGACTCCTTATGAAGCATGGCATGGAAGAAAACCTAGTCTTGGACATTGCAAGGTTTTTGGTTGTTTAGCTTATGTTCATGTACCATCACAAATAAGAGGTAAGCTAGATGAAAGGGCAACAAAGGCAGTGTTTATTGGATATGATTCAACTCAGATGGGTTACAGGTTCTTCAATCCTTCAACCAAACAATTCACTACAAGTAGAGATGTTGTATTTGAAGAACACATGTCTTGGTATGATGAAGACAAACAAAAGGTAACACTACCATATGATCTTGATTTTGACTCTCATCAATTAGGAAGCAAGAATGATACACAGGTCCACGATCCAAGAAGTGATACAGATGATGACCAAGATGAAAGGGAAAATGATTACAAGCTATGGAAGTCAAGAGGCAAAGCAAAGATGTAAGAGATTGGGGAATGCTCCAAACAAGCACCTAGAAGATTAGCAAGGGAGAAGAAACAACCAGAAAGGTATGGATATGATTCCACATCTGTTACGAAGCATTCAATATACTTGGCAAAAGACTCCATTTCAAAGGAACCCTCAACCTATGAAGAGGCAAAGGGAAACCCTAATTGGGAAAAGGCCATGAAAGAAGAGATGGATGCATTGCAGGAAATGTACACTTGGGATTTGGTTCCAATGTCGCTGAATCAAAAGGTAATTGGTTGCAGATGGGTATATAAAGTTAAAAGAAATTCAGATGGATCAGTTTGCAGGTACAAGGCAAGATTAGTTGCCAAAGGATGCTCACAAACTCATAGTATAGACTATGCGGAAACATTCTCACCAATTGCAAAGATGACTACAATAAGGACATTGATAAGTGTAGTTGCTGCAAGGAATTGGAGACTCCTCCAACTTGATGTGAAAAATGCATTCTTAAGTGGTTGGATAAGTGAAGAGGTATACATGTCACAACCACCAGGTTTTGAAAACCCTAATCATCCATCTTATGTTTGCAAACTTAAGAAAGCATTGTATGGATTGAAACAAGCTCCAAGAGCTTGGAATACTTGGAATTACAGGTTGGTTACATATCTTCAAGATCAAGGATTCAAAGCTAGCAGCTCAGATCCTTCTCTATTCATCAAAAGGGATCACAATGAGGTTATCTATCTATGTGTATATGTAGATGATATTATTGTGACAGGTGATGATCTAAATGGCATTCAAAGGATCATGAGACACATGCAAGAGGAGTTCAAAATCAGTGACCTAGGTGAGCTCACATATTTCCTAGGTATGCAGGTGATATACACAGATGAAAGAATGTATTTGACTCAAAGAAGATACATTCAAGATCTTCTTCTCAAGTTCAAAATGGAGAACACTAAACCTGCAGGTACACCTTTGGAGATGAATCATAAACTTAGTGTTTATGAAGGTGAGAAAATTGAAGACATTAAAGAGTGTCAAAGCTTGGTAGGTAGCTTGATATATGCTACTCATACAAGGGCAGACAGCTCATATAATGTGGGAGTGCTTAGTCACTTCATGCACTCACCGAGAAGACCACACATGGATGCGGCTAAGAGAGTACTTAAGTATCTCAAAGGTACAATCAACGAAGGTATATTCTATCCTTACTCTTCAGATTTGGATATCAAAATCTACTCAGATGCAGATTGGACAGGAGCTAAGGATGATAGAAAAAGTACATCTGGTTACTTAGCATTTGCAGGTTCGAAGCTAGTATCATGGAGTTCCAAAAAGCAACCAATAGTTGCTTTATCTTCAACTGAAGCAGAGTATAGAGGCTTGACCATAGCAACTCAAGAGGCAATATGGTTAAAAGCATTGTATACAGATTTGGGACTTGTGAGTTCCAAACCTCATATATTTGGAGATAATGTAAGTTCCATGCATCTAGCGGCAAATCCTATTTCTCATGCGAGAACCAAGCACATAGAAGTCCATTACCGCTTCATCAAGGAGAAGCTCATGGCAAAGGAGATTGACATTTCTTTTGTTTCTACTGAAAAGCAAGTAGCAGATATGATGACGAAGGCACTTGATGGAATAAAGCTTTGTAGATTCAAAGCTATGGCAGGTATTCAACCTATCAGAGAATGAAGACTCAAGCATACTTTAGCTTGAGGGGGAGCTGTTGGATCATCAAGCTTACACTATGCATGAGGTGGATTTGATCTACATCAAAGGCTATCGCATCGAAAGAATATCCGTTGGAGAGTTCTTTTTCATATGCTCATTTATTGTATTTTTTGAGAGATTTTTTGATGGTTCATTTACCGTTGTAAAAGCCTTGAGCTTTACACATGTAAAGGTAGAGAGATAGAGCCCAAATCCCACGAATTTGTGGTGGTTGAAGTTGCATTCAATCAAGCAATCAATCACCTAAAAGTAGATCAAACTAGATCTTCACTTTTCCTAGATTGTAGGAAAGTGAATTGATTCCCTCCAACAACCATTCCCACCTTCATTTGAATTCAAATTTCTCTTGTAGAAGTCGTGGAACACTCATAGAGTCTATATAAAGACTTGGAATTACTTGTACATTACATGGAAGCAATATACATACACTTGTGACCATCATTGTCTTGCTCCTTCAATTCTCTGCATCATCTTCTTTGCCAACAATAATCTTGCAGAGGCTGCTGATCTCCCACGAACCTATCTGTTTTGTATCGACTCATTCTCCTTGATGCTCCAAAGTACATAGTGTGTTTCTTTGCACTTATCGCATGCCTATAAGGTCCATTTGAGTCTCCATAAGCTCAAGGGCTGGTCTTGTGCCGATTGGCTAGACCAAACTTGGTCACTTCGAAACGCACTTTTCTACCTTCTACAAGCTTCTCCAAGTTCTTTCATGAGCTACCAAGCATGAAGCAAAAACCATTAGTGGACACATGAGTGTCATAGCAACCATCCCAATCAGAGTTAGTAAAAGCATGTAAGTGTGGCGGTAGTGATCCCATCTTGGGATAAAACAACCCAAGTAGTTGGGTACCACTCAAGTAGCAAAAGATGCGCTTAAGCATGCATCATATAAGCCCACAATGGGTAATTTGTACCATCCAACTTATCCTCAATAGCCAATATACGAAATACATCAGTGCTTTCAGCCATGGCCACTGACTAAAATATCTTGATGCACAAAAATGACTATATCCGAAAAAGTTGAACAAAACTACCTTGTTGAGTTCTACTAAACCTATAGTAGACTTTGAGATGCTTATAGTGGTGAACTGAAACCTGTATATATCTTTGGCACACAAAGATGAAACAGCCTACATAAGCACTATGATAGTGCGTTTGGAGGTCGAAATGAGCTTAGATCGCAATTTTGGCATTACATAGCAAAGTTTTTTTGATCTCTTATCTCCCTGAGTATGCATAAAAAAATTCATGCGATTTTGGGAATGTGACCAGAGGGGTGTGGAGGATGCCCTAGATGAAGCGGTGATCTGCTTTGATACCAATTGTTGGAGTTTAAGGGCTACAAAAGCACACGAACATCACACGAAAGAAGAAGAATCTTTGAGCACAACACACAATAATGAATGTATTACCACTAGAATGTATGAGGATACGTGTCTCGTTAGGGCAATAGGCATATATTCAAGTTGAGGGAAAAAACCTCTTAAAGAGGGAAAAAAGTACCCTGGCGGTCATAGTGTGTTCACACACATCACTAGCTAAATATATCAAAACTAAAATGTCTACTTAAAAAACACTTGTTGCATTAGCTACAACAAAAGGATGGACTTTTCATCAGATGGATGTGAAGAGTGCTTTCCTACATGGTGAGTTACAGGAAGAAGTATACATGGACCAGCCACAAGGATATGAAGATTCAAAGCACCCAAAATATGTTTGCAAATTGCAAAAGGCTTTGTATGGACTTAAACAAGCCCCTCATGCTTGAAATGCAAGGATTGTTGACTAAACCACCATTGGAGTTTTTATGTGTGATGTAGGTAATTCATTATATGCAAGGAAGCAACTCCTTATGCAAGAATTTGACATGGAATATCTTGGTGTGTTGCGCTATTTCTTGGGCATTGCATTTATACATACAGAAACAGGTATATGGATGCCACACAAAGGCAATATGTCTTGAGTATGCTACAAAACAATTGTATGGCTGATTGTAAGCCAATTTCTATGCCATTAGATCATAATTTGAAGTTGGATACTACATCAGGTGAAGCATTGGAAAATGCTACTATGTATAGGAAAATTATGGGAAGTTTGATATATCTCAAAATTACAAGGCCTAATCTAAGCTACACTATTGGACTTGGAAGTCAATTTATGCAGGCTCCCAAGAAGCCACTTTTAGATTCTCTGAGGCATACTCTATGTTATGTGACTACTACTTTGGATTATGCATTGTTTTATGAGTCTGGTGTAGATTTTAGGTTCATGGATACACCGACGCAGATTGGGCTAGTAGCATTCCAGATAGAAGATCTGCTAGTGGCTTTCTATTCTCACTTGGGAGTGTAGCTTTTACATGGAGCAACAAGAAGCAACCCACTATTGCTTTGTCCAGTATAGAGGTTGAGTATAGAGGTGTTGCAATGGCAACATGCAAAGCATCATGGTTAGAGATGCTACTTGTAGATTTAGGTGTGTAAGTGAAAAAGTTGATCATCATCTAGTATGATAATCTTAGCACATTTAGTTAGCACAACATCCTATTTTTCATGCTAGAACAAAGCATATCGAGCTACATTATCACCTCATCAGAGAGAAGGTATTAGGAGGTGATATTGACCTTGTTTATGTGAGTACAGATGAGTAGGTTGCTAATATTTTCACTAAAGAACTTGGAGCAGAGAAGCTGAAGAAGTTTCAGAAGATGCTTGAATTAGAGGACATGATGTTGAGCTTGAGGGGGAGTGTTGTGATATCAAGCTCAACATGTGATGATCCAAGATGACACGTATCACTTTTTCATTTCTTTGACATGTATAGTGGTCATGCTGGTATATGTCAGGGATACTTCATTGAGCTTTACTAGATCTATCTATCAAGAGTGATGGCACATTTGTTTCTTTCCAGCTCACTCATTTGCAAAAATAAGGATTTTCCTTATGTACTATTCTTTATATATTGCACTTGTTGTATTGTTGTTTTAGGTCATTCTTATACATTCCTTTTATGTAATAGTGTTGGAGTTTGAGCTCTAAGGAAGCATGCAAACAATAGAAGCAAGAAGAAGAACCTTGGAGCACAACACACAATATTGAATGTATTACTATTAGTGAAGTATTTTGATGGCAATGCACCACACACTGCTCTCCTTCTCGAGAGATCCACAATGATATACTTGGAGTAGAAAATTGAGCTCCATGCACTGCAAATGGTATTATGCACAAAGGCCTTAGAATACGTAGAAAACATAGTACATAGGGAGCACGAACACAAACTTCTTAGGTGTTACAAATGCGATCGAACTTATAGTCTGTGGCTTACCAGGCCACTATATGTTTTATTAAAGAACATATACAAAAGTGTCCGATGGCCATTTGGCCTTTCACATGGACACTAGCAATAACAATCTCGCACTAAAGGCCAACATTTCTAAAGTAACTATGGGAGAAAAATGAAGAATGATAAAGAATACCTGAGTGTAAGTATACAAACTATACCTCCTACCTGATGGGCATGTTACACAGTATACAAGTGACTATGTAAGATCATGAATCAAGTAACCCCCCTCAAGTGACAACAATGTCAAACGTTATCTTGTGGTAGAGCTTTAGTCAAAGCATCTACAACATTATCTCAAGTGTGAACCTTCTCAAGAATAATGCACTCAAGTGGCTAAGCAATCTCTAGTGAAGTGATAACTCACCTCAATGTGCTTGGTCTTTGCATCATAGACCAGATTCTTAGCCAAAGCAATGGCACTCTGACTATCACTGAGTAAACAAGGTACATGGTCAGCTAAACCCATATCACAAGCAAGACGATAAAGCCACAATGCTTCCTTACATCCCTCACTTGCTGCAACATACTCTGCTTTTATGGTGGAAATAGTTGTACATTCTTGTAGATGAGATCTCCAAGAGATAACACCTCTAGCAAAATGAAAAATGTACCCTGATGTAGACTTATGATTGTCTACACAACTAGCATGGTCAAAATCTGTGTAAACAATAAGGGATGCTTTCCCTCTACCTAAGCATATACAATTGTTCTTAGTGCCACTCAGATATCTCAAAATCATCTTGACCACATCCCAATGTTTCTTGCCAGGATTAGACATATATCTGCTCATAACTCCCATAGCAAATGCAATGTTTGGTCTCGTAGCTACCATAGCATACATGAGACTACCAATAGTAGGCTCACAGGGAATTTTGTTCATGAATTCCTTTTCCACATCTGATTTGGGGCAATCATTTTCACATATGTGGGTAAATGTGTACTCAATGCCTTTCCACCCTGCATATTGAACCTTTGAAGTACTTTGGATAGATCCTCACTTTGAGACAAGTAAATGCAATTTTTCCTCCTACCACGAGTAATGCGCATGTTTTGCCAAGAACTACATAACCCTCTATTTATTCCATATAGATCTCATCTGTAAGATCTCCATGCAAGAAAGCAGTTCTCACATCCATTTGGACTAGCTTTAAGTCCTCCATTGCAATGAACCCAACCAACAAGTGCAGGGTAGTCATCTTGACCACAAGAGAGAAGATTTCCTCAAAATCAACACCACATTGTTGCTTAAAACCCTTTGCAACAAGTCATGCTTTATACTTTGGAGAAGCAATATCTGATGTGAATTTCAGCTTATATACCCATTTACATGGTGAAGCTTTCTTGACCTTTGGCAAAGGTACTAAATCCCAAGTACCATTCTTGTGAATAGAATCCAACTCACTCTTCATGGCACACTCCCACTTGACATGATCCTCTATTTGCATAGCCTCTTTGTAGCAAGAAGGCGCACCAACATCTGTTAGCATAACAAAATCAAAACCTGGAACATATCTATCAGGTGGATGTGAGACACATGCAGAGCATCTCAATGGTTGTTGAACATGAATATTTATAGAGTGATGTAATTGGAGATTCTCTTGAACGTCCCTATGTGCAACATTTTTATGAATTCTAACTAAAGGACTAGTATCCTCAAACACCACTCTTCTCACTTCAACCTCCTTAATGGGTTGTTTATGCATCTTAGACTCATTGAAAATGACATAACTGCTTTTGATCACTGATTCTGTTTCAGGATCCCATAAGCAATATCCAAATTTTCCTTCGTAACCATATCCAAGAAAAATGCATTTCTTTGACCTATGGTCCAACTTTTTTCTAAGAATCTTGGGTATATGAACATATGCTTCACACCCAAAAACTTGAAGATGCTCATAATATGTGGGCTTCCCTATCCATAACTCTTGTGCCACTTTTAGACCTTTGGTAGTACTAGGTGAAAAGTTAATCACATGAACTATAGTCAATACTGCTTCTGCCCCAAAACCTTGTGAAAAGTTTGCATGATGCAACATAGAGACTACTCTATCCTAAATAGTTCTATTCATCCTTTCACCTACAATGTTTTGTACTAGGCTATATGGAGCTGTAAACTCTTTAAAAATTCCTCTAGACTAGCAAAACAGGTTGAATTCATGTGAGGTATACTCACCCCCATTAATTGAACATAAAGCTTTGAGCTTAGTTCCTTTTTCAATCTCAACTAAAGCAAGCCATTTTTTGAAATTAGGGAATACCTCAACCTTTGATTTGATTGGATATAACCAGACGTTTCTAGTAGCATCATCTATGAAAGTGACAAAGTAAAGAGAACCACCTAATGACCTTGTGGTCATTGGACCACACACATTTGTATGAACGAGATCTAAAGGCTGAATTGAAGATGCAGTATGCGTTCTATGCACATTTTTGGTTTTCTTTTTATATTGACAATGCTCACAAAATTAGAAAGCAGATAAAGATAACACGGGTGAGTAGCCAGAATGAGAAAGATTTTCCATTACACTAAGAGATATATGGCCTAAATGACCATGCCAAATACAAGCCATAAGTTGTTCAGTGATAGCTAACAACTGTTCTTTCTGTGATACAAATAAAGGATAAAGTGAACCAACTTTGCTTCCTTTTGCAATAACCATATTGCCCTTTGATATGCAAAAGGACTAAGCATAGAAGACAACCTTGTAACCAAGGTCATCAAGTTGAACAACTGACATCAAACTGCATGATAACTAAGGTACATGGTTGTTGACAGTATACGGGACGAAGCAAGTACGGACACACATGCAGATCTAGCACTAAGGCAACCCTTCATTTTTTTCAAAACCCTTACATCATTTTAAAGTGATTCTCATCACTAAAAACCCCTGTAAATACCATTTTCACTTTTTTGTAGCTCCATTTTGTACAAGCCGAGGAGTCCTCGAGCTTGAGGAGCCTTAGAAGTAGTTGCCGGCCAATTTTCATAATTTTTAGATCTCGTTTGAGCCCTCAAATAAGCCCTGGAACCTAATTTTTAACTAGGCCGGACACTAGGTCTGGACAGGGCCAAAGCTAGTCAAAAACTATAAATAGAGCTAGAGAGCTCATTTTTGGGTTAGCTTCTTGTAGTTTGAGCTTGTATGAGAACTTCCTTGCAATAGAAGTGATTCCATTGTCTACTCTCTTTGTTCTTGCTGTGTGTGCGCGTGTGTGTGTATGTGTGTGCATGCTTGTGTGCTTCTCACTCACGCACTTGTGCTTCCACTTGCTCGTGGTCTTCATACCATCCTCATGTCTTCCCGGATTGACATTAAAGGAGGTGCTACTCATCACTGAGCTACACCAAATTTTGGCGCCGTTGCCGGGGATCGAGCTTTGAGGACGAGCGTGTGATGGTAAGTCGTAGAGAGGACGCGTTGGAATGGTAAGTAGTAGGTAAATTTCTGATTTTTTTCCATCTCCATCTTCATCTTCACCGCATTCTCCATTTCCACCTCCACCTCCTTCTCCACTACCCTCTTCCCTATCATTCCCTCATTTGTTGTGTGCGAGTTTGAGAGAGAGCGATTGTGCGTGCTTGTCTTTGTGTGTTTTTTGCATGTTTCTTGCAGGTGGCAGCTCCATCATCATCTCCAGCAAGCTCAGCAGGTACAGAAATTGTCTGCACAGTCCCCGAGGCGTTGAGCTCGAGCTATCGCGACACTCCGAAAATTTCACCCAATCACGATTCTGAGTGCACCACGACACTGCGCAGGCCTAGAGCTCCCAGGATCACTAGATAGAACAGAAAAATTCACCATATCCCGAGCTATCGCGACACCTCACGAGCTATCGCGACACTTCACGAGCTATCGCGACACCTCACGAGCTATCGCGACACCTCACGAGCTATCGTGACACCCCGACCTATCGCGACACTTCACGAGCTATCGCGACACCTCACGAGCTATCGCGACACCCCGACCGATCGCGACACTTCACGAGCTATCGCGACACCCCGACCTATCGCGACACTTCACGAGCTATCGCGACACCTCACGAGCTATCGCGACACTTCGACCTATCGCGACACCTCACGAGCTATCGCAACACTTCGACCTATCGTGACACTTCGACCTATCGCGACACCTCACGAGCTATCGCGACACCCCGACCTATCGCGACACCTCACGAGCTATCGCGACACCCCGACCTATCGCGACACCTCACGAGCTATCGCGACACCCCGACCTATCGCGACACTTCACGAGCTATCGCGACACTTCGACCTATCGCGACACCTCGACCCGACCTATCGCGATACACGGCTTTTAACGCATGGAAATTGAGGGTTAATTTTTTTTAGTGATTGGAAGGGTAGTTGAGCTTAATTTTAGGCACCTTGGTATAACTTTAGAACCTTGGAAGTGGGCAAAAGGCCTAGAAACCAGAGAGTGACCTCCTGAACCCTGAGTGCCTGTTTTGACCCTTTAGTGCCTGAATGGTCATAACTTGACCATACGAACTTCGATTGATGAGATTTTGGTCTCGTTGGAAAGCTCGTTGAGAATCCCACGTGGACCTCGACTGGTTTTTGTAAGAATCATACGTGGAGTTTTAGAACATGCATTTTTAAGTTGACCTTTAGGTGGAACTAAGTGGTTCTCAGATTCAGGGGGTACAGTGAACTACTCCAAGGGGGCTGAAATTATTGAAGTGTGTCTTTCAATTACTTGTGGCAATAGAGCTATACTAACAGGTGAGCTTTTGCAGGAACTTTGTGCGCGCTCAAGGCAATCCAAGGCAAGCTAGCAAGGGTGAGTACCAAGCTTGGGAGAAGGCTTCCTGGGCTTGTGTAGCAGTCTGGTCAACCAGCTAATTGAGGTTGGAAGATCTCTCAACCCTCCTTTGTCAATTCCTAGCCTAGGCTAAGTACGACTTAGGTGTGGTAATTAATTAGGGCAATGTTAGACACGAATCAAGTCCAAGAATATTAATCAACAAAGTGCAAGAAGTAAATAGGTCTTAAGTGCGAAAACCCTAAAGGACAAAAGGTAAACTGGAGTCGATCACTTATCAAGTGCGGAAATTCACTTAAGTACTCCTGACGACGCGATTTCAGACAAGACCATAAACATAATATTCAACTAAAAAGAACAAAGTGATTGGTGCAAAATCAACCTGCAACGAGAGTGTGCTTGGGTTCCAGGGGATAAATAAATCAGGCTTATGAACCTTAGATCAAGCAGACACTTAGGCCGAGACAGACAGAGCCTCAGATCTTCTGAAGCTAGTGTCAATCACACTGCCAGGTCTTGGGCCCAGCAGTTGAGTGATTATCCATACATTCCCAGATCAGAAACAAGTGATTCTGAGATGTCCTATCACATGGAGAGACCAGTAGGTAGTTCAGGGTTGGCTTATCTAGAAAAGCCAGAGGGACCTTACAAGACTCAGCTGGAATACATCAGGACGAATCGTCTAGGTGCTCGCATCTACGAAGACGGACTGAGAAGATCGGTGGTCCAGATTAAGAACCCCGATCAACCCCATGGATTAGCCCACCCGGTAGTCAAGTTTGAGAATGGAGCATACCTAGATAAAGAGGGGACTATATATGTAGTCACCACTCTCCCTGATGGAAGTGATGAGTTTGGAAATGTGATTGCGGAGACCGACATGGGTGATATAGAGCAAGGGAACTTAGAGAGAGAGCCAAGAACTCCCCGTGGTAAATCTGTCTTGACCAGAATCATGACTCCAGAGTGGATTCCACAGGATAATAAAAGCATAGATCTGCTTTTAAACCGAGAAACCGATGAGGTTTTTTGGAGATATAAATCTCCTCAATCTCAGGAAGTGAGTGCCCTCACAATCTATGAGTTTAAAGACCCTGATAGCCCAGGTCAAGTAACCTACCTAGACAATGCATCAGAGAGAATCTTCGTGGTCACTGAGCTTGGCAGACATGCCTACACATGGAAGGGAGAATTTGTTTTTCCCCAACCAAGGTCTACTGTGTCCTTTGGTCACCAAGGAGCTGGGACCTCCCAAGCTCATGGGGCTCAGAGAGATAGAAGTAGAGACAAACCTGAGGTAAGTTTCGCCAACTCCCCAGGAAGAGAAAGAACGGGAACAGAAAGGAATAGAGTGGAACCTGAGAGACATAGAACCCCATGGAATCACAGGGACATTGATGATTTTCCTTTGCCAAGACCGAGAGAACACACTAGGACCCTGCGACCAACTCAACTGGTGAAGTCCATGAAGAATTATTTCGATGGCACGGGAGACCCTTATGACCATGTGGCAGAATTTCGACAAGTGTTGAAAGCTGAACAGGTGGAGGACCTATTCACACAATATAATGCTTTCGGTCTAACCCTTAGGAACACTGCCCTTACGTGGTTCCAACCACTGAATGAGAGGCATTTCAGAAACATAGACCAACTCTTAGAGGCATTTATTGTTGAGTTTTCTAAGAGTGGAATCAGGCATAACACCTCCTCACTAATTCATAGCTTCAAACAAACACCTCAAGAGACGGTCAGACTAGCTGGAAGAAGATTTAGACAGTACCTGGAGAGATGCCCTATGCCGGAGTTACCCACACCAGCCAAACAAGTGGCCTTGTTCCTAGACGGATTGTTGAGCACTAAGCTCAGGTCATATGTGTACCTGAAGGACCCTAGAACGATAGAGGAGTGCGTGCGCATGTGCATAGACATTGAGGACAATCTAGGTGAGGAATTAGAACTATCAAAAATCTATAAGGATTCTGATAGCTCTAGTAACATGGCATCTGGTCAATCCACATCCATCGAGGAACTTGCAGAGAAGGTAGCCCAAAAACTAGGTGTCTCTAGCAAGCAAATTCCAAGATTTGCCCCAGTTAAGCGGTGTTACAATTGTGGCGGTGAACATATGGCAAGTGTATGCCCCATTATGGCCCAACCTCAGGTGAATCCTAGTAGCCAGTACTGCACCATAGAGCGCAGGTACACCAATCACACGGCACAAGACTGCCCATATAACAAACAAACTGTTAGGCAAAATTATCCTCAGCCATATCCACAACATGGTAGATACCAGAATCAGTACCCATCACCACAATACAACAGACCACAGCAAACTTATCAGCCACCTTATCAAGGGCAGCAGAGACCTCAACCAGTCCTAGTGCAGCAACCCCCTGCTCCAACCAATGTGATCCCAGTGAAATATGCATCTACTGAAGAAAATCCGAATAGAGCCATAGTTCCAGTCACCCCATTGCTATCAGACAATGATCCAAGTGACCATAGTTTTGACTCCACACATATTGATAGCCCACATGCTTACTACATCCAGTCTCCCGAGCATAACGAGTCATACTATTATGAGGACCCAAGTGAAAATAGTGGGGAACCTGAGTATTCTAATGTTATGTACACAAACCCCAACTCTAGACCTCAACCTAGGCAGGTACGACCCCCATTTCCTAGAGGACCATGCTTCAGGTGTCAGGGAGATCACCTTATACGTGATTGTCCACTGCCTGTCCCTACACAGCCTCAACCAGTAACCATTCAGGGCTTCTGTCAAGATTGCGGGAAAGAGCATCTCCTACGAGATTGCCCGAAGAACCCTAATAACATGCCTAAAATCACTCCTATCAATGTGGTTGGGTTAGTTGTAGACTCCACAGGGAGTGTGACTTCCACTGCACCTGTGCAGGTGATCACAAGAGCCCAGGCACTTCAACAACACCAAGGTGTTGGTCCCGAAAAGAGCCCCGAGGTGAGTGAAACAAAGAGCATACCCAAAAAGAGAACTAGCGCCTGGAAGGATAGTCGTGAAAGAATGAAGAGGCAATGGGCAAAAAAGATAAACGAACTTGAAGAAAGCGTGAGAGAAACCAAGGCAAAAATCACAGAGATCACATCTCAACCGCACTCCCACACACTTCCATCACTACCATCCCCTTCACCCTCCATTTCTCCACCCTCTAATACACCCCTCGTAACCCACCCACCACCCCGAGTAGGATCAGTATTAGCTGACCCCACTCCTGAAGGCTTGGACATGATGTTCAAGGCCTACTAGGCTCGACTTCAAGAAGGGCCAACAGCTGCAAACCTAGACAAGAGTTACCCTAGAGCAGATTTAGAGATTGAACGGATGAAAATGTGCATGAAAATGGTAGAACAAGCTCAAGCTATACTTGAGACTAGTCAAAAGTTCAATCAGACAAACTCTGTCAAGCCGGATTTGCATTTCCAAGGCTTACTGGAAAGATTAGAGCAGTTGGTAAACAAATCACAGGTTTCTTTACCTCCACAGGCTCAACCAGTTGTTGAAAGAGGAAGCTCACCACCTAAGGGAGCTTATGTTCCTAATTCCACGGATGCTGGAATACCTCCTTCAATTCAACAGTACTCTCAAGAGTTCTTGCGGGAAATACAAGAAGAGAAATGGGCCAAGGAGAAGGGTGATTCCCCTCCTATTCCTGAGATTGATGATCTTCGTGATCAATTTCCCCAAGACATTCCCTCTATCTATGGGGATCAAGCAGAGCAACAAGAGGATGAGAGATTAGATTTTGAATCTAATTCTTTACAAGAGTTGCCTCATTTCACAGGCCCATGGGAATCTGAATCTCTCCAGATCAGAGCTCCCACGATATTGGTAAGAAATGAAGACTCAGTGATTCCCAGGAACACTGATGTTGTGAAGAACACTAAGGTTCAATGTCACCTCACTGTAGAGGAACTCCTCAAGGCAAAACCGGAGCTCTGGAATCATGTGAAGGATCAGGTCCCAGAACTTGAATCCAATACACCAAAAGTAGGCTCTCAACAAAAAGTACCAGAGATACCTCTCGACAAGATAGGAGACATGAGCGAAGGTGAAGAAGGCAACACTTATCTTCCGATCACCTATCAAGGTTACACAACCAAAGCAATTGTGGATTCGGGTGCCGGTGTTGCTATTGCGACCACCTCCCTGTGGAAGCGATGGGGCAAACCCACCTTAAGACCAACGAGAATGAAACTTCAAATGGCAGATGGTCATTTTGAAAGACCTCTAGGATTGCTTGAAGGGATAACTCTAACCACTTGTGGTGTAGAGTTTGAACATACGTTTGCTATATGTGACTTTGAGAAGAATAATGTTTACGAGATGATCCTAGGAAGACCTTTCCTACGACAATTGCAAATAGTACAGGATTGGGGAACCAACTCCTTGTACTTACAGCACTTAGGGGTCACCACCAAGGTCAATCTGAAGGATCACACCTTCAGAGATGTACCACCCCTACAGTGGAATCCTATCCACAAAGCGAAAGAAGATTCTATCTCCGTGCATTCTAGAAGTTCACCTGAACCATCCTGGCTGCATGAAGATACTCACTTGTGGATGTGCAAGGTCGCGGAGGAAGAGGAAAAGCGCCTAAAAGCGAGAGAAGAAGGAACTCCCCCAGGAGATAGACCAATAAAAGACCCAGCCTATACACCAATGATATTTCCAGATGAGGAATTTGAGCCTCATGGTTGGGCAGAAATCTTAGCTACCATGGACATTGCAGTCAATGAGGAACAATGGACACCCCATTGTGATGAGGAGGGTTATGATATTTCAGTGTTCATGTGTCAGCCCTTGTTGGAAGAGTGTGATCCTAGTGAGTTCATAGAAGAAGAAGAGAATGACGATGATCTAGAATCCATTGTGATGGATACATACTTTGAATAAGAGGAACACTACTTAGAAGACCTAGGAGTGTTAACCCAAAAGGAAGAAGAACCCCGTGCGAGTATTAAAACGATAAGTTCAAAGAAAGGAAGTGAAGGAGGTCAAAAGAAAAAGAAAAGAAAAGCAGTTAGACAAGAAGAGGAAGAATCATTGTTTGAAGTACCAGAAAATTTCAAGAAATATGAAGTGGAAGACCGGAAAATTTTGGTACGAATGCCTAAGAGAGAGGCCATTATAGGAGAAGCATATGACAATAAAGAAAAGACCAAAAAAATTGTAGTGACCATAGAAGGGAACGAAGAGCGATGTACGTACATAGGAGACGACCTAAGTGCAGAAGAAGAAGCAGAGCTTGTAGCTCTATTAAGGGAGTATAGGGATGTGTTCGCATGGCACTATAGAGACTTGAAAGGAGTAGATCCAGAGATTTGCTCTCATACGATTCCGATGACCGCTGATGCCAAGCCCACCAAACAAAAGCCCTACACATATAATGACAATTATGCAGCCAAAATAAAAGAGGAAATTGACAGGCTGATTGAAGCTGGATTCATCTATGAGATTGAGCACACTGAATGGGTGTCCCCCATTGTAGTGGTGCCCAAGAAGAATGGGAAATTGCGAGTGTGCATTAACCTTAAAAAAGTTAATGCCGCTACGATCAGAGATAGTTATCCACTCCCAATCACCGAACATCTTTTGGAGCGTGTTGCAGGCAAGGAAGTTTACAGCTTCCTTGATGGATTTTCAGGTTACAACCAAGTAGCCATTGCCCCCGAAGATCAACACAAAACGGCCTTTGCCACAGAATGGGGAATCTTTGCATTTCGTGTGATGCCATTTGGGCTCACCAATGCACCTGCAACATTCCAAAGACTCATGTGTCATGTCTTCAAAGAGTTCTTGCGAAAGAGCTTAGAAGTATATGTGGATGATTTATGCGCTCATTCCCAAGAAAGAAGTTACCACATCCCTGAGCTCAGGCAAATCTTCAACAAGTGTAGAGATTATCGAGTGTGTCTGAATCCAGATGTAAGAGCAATAGCAGAGTTGCCCAGACCAAGGAATGTTAAAGAGGTACAAGCCTTTATGGGCCATTGCGGATATTACCGTAGGTTTATCCACATGTATCCCATCATAGCTAAACCTCTTTATGGGTTGTTAACAAACTTTGAGTGGAACGAGGAATGCGAGAATTCTTTCAACGAGCTGAAAAGACGTTTGTGCACAGCACCAATATTGACTACTCCGGATTGGAGCAAACCCTTTCATGTCCATGTAGATGCCTCCAATCATGCAATAGGATGTGTGCTAGCACAACCCACAGGTGAGGGAAACCTGGATTTGCCAATAGCATATGCTAGTAGGCAATTAAATGCAGCTGAACGGAATTATACCACAACGGAAAGAGAAGGCCTAGGTATGGTATATGCTGTGAAGAAGTTTAGACACTATCTATTGGCCAATAAGTTCAAGTTTTTCACTGATCATCAAGCTTTACTATATTTGGTCAATAAACCTTGCAATACAGGCCGCTTAGTAAGATGGTTCCTCTTACTAATGGAATACGACTTTGAAGTTGTTGTCAGGAAAGGTAGAACCCATCTTAGGGCAGACCATCTTTCTCGCATCACTTCAGGAGAGCCACCGCAAGGAGTGTCTGATGAATTGCCCGATGCTTATCTGTTCAATTTAGAAGTTGTTCCTAAATGGGCAAATAAGTTGGTACCAGTCCTAACCTTCGGGCTTGCAAATAAAAATGTTAAAATAAGCAAAGAGGAAATTGTAAAATCGCTAAAGTATCAAATATTGGCCGGAAGTATGTACAAGCAAGATACCGAGGGCGTATTAGCTTGTTGTGTCGAGGATGATGAACACGCTAGTTGGTTGCAACAAGCCCATGAGGGACTGCTAGGGAATCACTACTCTAAACAACGAACATTGCAGAATCTAAAACGCTTAGGAGTGTATTGGCCTAGCATGGACAAAGAAATACAAGAGTGGATCCAGAGCTGTCCAGGGTGCCAGGAGAGACCCCCAGTGGAGCATGCCACTCTTTATCACGTGTCATTAATCCCAGATTGGAGTGCTCCATTGGTCGAGTTCATGAGATCGGGAACATTACCCAATCAGGCTAGTCTTGGAAGAAAACGGAGCATGGAGCAAGAGGCTCAAGACTATACCTTAGTAGGAGACAACCTATATCGAAGAGGCAAAGATGGTTACCTAAGACTGTGCGTACATGAATCAGACTACTTGAAAGTCTTAGAAACGGCACACAGCGGTGCTGCAGGTGGACACTTTGGGCCGGACAGAGTAATTAAGACCATTCTATTCTCGGGACTTTGGTGGCCCACTCTTCATATGGATGCACACTCTTATGTGAAGAGTTGCGACACATGCCAACGTGCCCAATATCCGATAAGAAAAGATGAAATGCCCTTAAGGCCAATGATGGGAGGACGTGCATTTTCAAAGTGGGGTATAGACTTTGTAGGTCCCATCAACCCCCCAGCTAGAAACTCCCATGCAGAATACATTATTGTAGCCACAGATTACCTTACAAAGTGGGTGGAAGTAAAGGCCACGACAAAGAATGATGCTCAAACGACGGCTAAGTTCTTATTCGAAAATGTGTTCACTAGATATGGGTTACCAATAGAGTTGGTTAGTGATAGAGGTACGCACTTCTTGAATGAGGTCATTGAGAATCTCCTTCAAGAATTCATGGTGATACATAAGAAGTCTGCACCCTATCACCCACAAGCTAACGGACAAGCCGAGAGCACGAATAAGATCCTATGTAACGTATTGACGAAACTGGTAAATAATAAACGCTCTGATTGGGACAAACAATTTCATCATGCTGTTTGGGCATACCGAGTTGCCTACAAAACGGTACTCAATGCCACCCCATTTCAGATGGTCTTCGGACAGAATGCAGTGCTACCACTAGATTTCCTAATCCCAGCTTTAAGAGTAGCACAAGAGCATGAGTGGAATGGACATGAGTTGTCCTCTAGGATCTTGGATCTAGAGCGTTTAGGTGAGACGAGGCTACGAGCTGCAGCAGGCATCTATGCTGCAAAGAAACGGCAAAAGGCATACTTTGATGCCCATGTGAAGGATAAGGGCTTGAAAGCAGGGGATCTAGTTTTAGTCTACACATTGAAACAACACGCAAGAAAGCTAGAAAAGAGAGGCTACGGACCTATGATCATTAATAGGATCTCCACGAGTGGAGCAGTACAACTAGCCACTTTAGAGGGGGATGTCCTCCCAAACTATATTAGCGGGTGCAGAGTCAAGCTGTATCAGGAACCCCTCACGGAGGAAATGCTAAGTCGACTCAATACTGCTAAACAACGTAAAGAGGAGGAAAAACGAATTCGAGAAGAAGCACAGGCAGAGGCCATAGAGCGCATTAAGCGCATGAAGCTAAAAAGACAAGGACTAGGGAGAGAACATTATAACCATCAGGAAACTTCACCCAGATATTCCATGGCCATGTGTCAGGTAAAGTCAACCACTCATCCTAGCATAGTGGACAGGAGACCATTCATTACAGTTAAGCTAGAACATGGCAACTCTTGCCAAGAACTCAGGGCTTTAATTGACTCAGGTGCTGCGACTAGTGCGATTAGATGGTCCCACTATAAGGATTCAGGAATAGAAATGCGGCCAATTGAGGCATACCTCATAGGGCTAGGAGGCATGGAAACCCCTTGCATGAGTGAGGTGGATCTTCCTATCCTCATTAAGAATATGACCATGACGGCGAAGCTACTAGTGTGCCATGATGACGACCTGATAGAACCCCTAATCCTTGGCCAAGATTGGCTATACGATCACTCAGTGGACCTAAATCTTAGACAAGGCTCCTTACAGATTGGAACCTTAGAGCAGAAGCGAGTGATACCGCTTGACTTCCCTAACGGCATTCCGCCTGACGGTTGTGACCCTAGACCCTATGAAACACATGCGACGAAAGACCGGAAGATCTTTGATCAGCTCAATCACGCTACGTCTACACCAACCCGCTTGGGCTTGGCTATAGACAGTTGTCAATCAAAAAGACGACAGGAGACCTTCCTTGGGACTTCCTGCAAACTAGAAGGGGCAGCTACCCATCCGCGAGGGCAGATGGACACAATCAGCGGGCAGATGGACACAATCAGCGGTCAGGTGGGTTGCATCAGAAGCCAAATGAGCACGACACCCTGCGGTGCTCATCCTTCCAAACTTGTTGCGGACAGGCCTAGATTAAAGTTAAAGAACGAATCATTTCCTAGGGGGCAGGTCACGCAAGTGTTGGAACTCCCTTCTTTTCCAAAGCAGAGCGTCCACCCGACCTCTCAACCTCAACCACAGCAGAGTCAACCACGAAGAAGGAACCCAGACCGACGGCAGTATCATAAGACGCAGCAACAAAAGCAGTTTAGGCCAACCAAGGGAAGCGGCACCAGACAAATATGGGTGCCAAAAGGACAAAAAACAACGAAGAACTCCAACAAAGCCGAGTATCGACAAGCAAAAGGCAGGGCAGAAACAGAATCAGTATCCACCATCCCCTCGACCTTCTTCTACAAGTCCGAGCATTCGACAAATTTGGATCGCCAAGAAATACCTTACCCATAGACCCACACCCACGCAGATTTGGGTACCCAAAAGGTCTCAAATACATCACACACCCATCCAGAAACCTTTACCCATCTTTAGCTCTAAGAGCTACGACCCCTCTATCCAAGCATGGAGAATTAAGCTGTGTACTAAACCCCCTGACCCAATTCTGTAAATCCACCCACACTAACAACACGAGCATTCCGAGCCCATTGCATACCCAAAACATGCATTTAGGATGACACTGACCTCTAATCACCACTCACACTATCACAAACACTTCACCACTAACCATTGACCTCCGGGATTGTCATGTTAGTATTGTGAAGGGAACACCACTACATCTTGTTTCCTATACAACACTAATGTGCCTTTCGTCTTCCAGCAGATAAGCAACCTACTCTCATGGCAACAGCGGCAGGCACAAGCTCTCAGGCAGGATCAGGTGCTCCTATCAATTGGGATGCCATGCCAGTGGAAGCTCTACCAACAGCTCGGCCTGAAGAATTCTTGAATGTGCGAAGGATTCCCATTCCAGATCCCCCCAGTGGACTAACCGAAAGAGTAAAAGGGCACTCCCATTGGTTCAATGAAATGCCAGGGGATTTGGGAGACGCAGATCACATCTGGGAGTCCAAGATGGAGTGTGGAGGGGTTTGGTGGACCTTCCAATTCTTTTCAAGAGAATTTGAGACCTTACAGAATGCAGCTCCACTTCAAGATATCTGGCAAAAGGCAGGACTACAAGCTTACTTCAGTGCAGCTCTACCTAAACCCGACTTCCTCAGGTGCTACTACTTGATTGCTACGATGAAACCTACCGGGGATAAAGATCACTCAGGCACATTCTGGGTGCCCTCCTTATCCAATCTAGAGGAGATGAGGAAGTTTGAATTAAATGTAATGTTAATCAGGGAAGCCCTTCAGATGTATGGCACACATGTACCTTCTGATCGCGACCCCTTGATACTAGAGTCTATGAAAAGCAATAGAATCAAGAAACTAAAAGAAATGTGCGCCCTCACCCCCAACATTGCCATACCTCTGCGGATGTGCCTCCAGCACTTCGCATTTCCTGCTCAGGACCGTTTCACGCAGCCTCACAAGAAGATATGGTACGGGCTATATTTAGCAGAGACCGGAAGCTTGCCCATTAAGATGCCGGTATGGATCTTAGATCAAGTGTATGAGGCAGGCAAGCGGGGAGTGAGGAAGCCCACTTTACATGGTTGTTGTGCGCTGACAAGAATCATCTACAGATGTCTGGCATATGACGTGCCAGTTGCCCGAGCCCTAAAGTATGCACACCTGGAGCTGTTCAAAGGGCGGAAGTCAGGGAGTCAGCCTGCAAAAAGAATGCGTGGATCCCTTTCACAGGTCCTGATCCCTCCAGAAGCCACCGCCGAAGTCTCCACTAGAGAGGAAGCCCAAGTGGCACCTTTCACAATCCATCTCCAAGAGTCTCAACCAAGAGAGGTGGTACAGCCCACTCCTTCTGCCCCTCCACTACCTACCGATGCAGAATTTGCGACTATGGCCACCTTCACCGAGGACCCAAACTTTGATTTTGAAACATTCCTGCAGACGGCCCATCTATCAGACAGTGAAGGTTGCCCTGACAATGTCGATCCGGGGACATCAGTCCAAAGAGAACATGCACGAGGCGAGACAAGCAGTGTACAGGAGATGGGAGTGGCACAACTTCCTCAGAGACTAAGCACACAAGCTCAGGAGAAGGCACCAAGAGATGACCCAGAAGAGAGTGAAGACGAAGCCCCTGCATATACGGCACAGCTCAAACGACTATACCGAACAATCAAGCAGGTGCAACGACGCCATAAAATGTCAGAAGAAGCAAATAGGGCCCTAGTAAACCAGATGCTGCAGTCGGAGAATATCGACCCCCATTTTGTAGAATCGCTAAATCTTTTGGCGGATACCTGTGGCATCAGTGAAGCAATGAGAACCTTGGTCTATCGAGAGAACCCTACTTATGATCAAAGAAGAATTGATACACGGCCTCGACAAGGAAAGATGATTCAGATGGAAGTATCTACCGCGTTAGCTACGTCCACGTCAGAAGATGTCCACATGATTAGCCCTAGGCCCAATGATGAACCGGAGGAAATTACGCATGCACCATCCCCCCCATCATCTCCTATCCCACCCTCAGAACCTCTCTCCACGTGTCTTTCTACACAACCAATATCCTCCTATAGTGAGACCATTGTACACACCCTCGTTTCCACTTTCCTTCCTTCACCCTCATCCACCTCTGTCACCCAAATTTTTGAACCCCAACTAGGTCACCCTTCCTTCCTCCCTGCCTTTGGACAACCATCTGTCACTAGTCAGACTTTTTCCCTTCCTTTACCCTCCACCCCTCCATTTCCTCCCTCCCAAACTCTACCTACCCCGTCCCTTGTAACTGCCTCGGGCACCACACTAATCACCCAACCCTCCTTCTGGACCCAACTTGTAAACATTCTTCAACAGGTTGATGAACATAATAAAAAGTCCCTTCCCCAAATTCACTCCCCCACATTCACGGCCATCACTATCACACCACCCACCATCCCGGTGTTCACATTTCACGAATCACACTCTCTCATGTCCGACCCCATGGACATCTCACCATCCGCTGGATCACCCACCACAACTGTTCTCACAACACCATCACAGGTTATTACACTCACATCACCACTTCCACACACGGTAGGCACAACATCCACCTTTCCCATTCCCACTTCCCAACCCCCTGCATCTCCCATCCTTACCCCTGCATCCACCTCATTTAGTCTTGCACTCGACACCATGCTCGAAGCTGCCACTCAGCTTAAACAGGAATATAAGTTATTGGAAGAAAATAACAAGGAGCTTTGCACCCTCTCAGCAACACTCCAAGAGCGTATCAATGCTTTGGAGTCCAGTCATACGGAGTCACAAAGCAAAATATCCGCCCTCGAACATGCAAATGCGCAACTCGAAGCGAGGCATATGGAAGAGAGCAAAGCCATGGAGGAACAGCTACGAGATCAAATGGGCCACAATGCAAGGCTTCAACGAAACATGGCCTTGCTACGACGACATCTGGCGGCAGCTCAAGAAGAGAACAGACGGCTTCAACAACAAAACCAAGAAAACCTCGAGGCTGCCATGGAGAACACCCCGGGAGCACCCATAGACCCGGCTAAATTTCAAGCTGTTCCCTCAGAAAGCATACAACAGATCTTGGAAACTTATGCCAATCTTTTAGAAGCACATGATCAGCTTGCCGACCAGCTGAAGGACCTACAGAGACCCCAAGAGTCTACACCACACCAACGGGAACCTAAAGAGATGACCGACACTGCTACTTCACCTGAACCTGAACATTCAACGACCAATGACGTACTGGAGTTACGGCAACAGATTGCAGAATTAAAATTGAAGTTGATGCAGTACGAGCGACCCCCTTCCCCACCAGAGCAACCGTTAGAAGAAGAAGCAGTTATTATTCCAGTGGAGGAAGCATTCGACGACACCTACGAGCCTCAACCATTCCCAGGAGGACGTGTCACAGAAGAAGGTCAAGATACCTATGAGGAACCCCCATCAGCATGGATGAAACAGGTAGAGGAAATGGGGAAAACTCATCAGGAACGGATCTCCACTCAGATGCTGGCAATGAAGGCCATTGAGGACACCATCCTTCACTTAGAGTACTTCAGGCACATTGCCTCTAGGCGCCTTATCACTAGCTCAGAATTACAATACAAGCCCTATTTTGTATTGTTGGCCGACTACAACGCAGAAATCAGAAGAGTCACCAACAAGTGCCCAACATTTGCCACACAGTTCGAACCAGAAGATATACCAGAAGCGGCACGAAAAGGGGCCATATTCCAACCAACTTGGAGGCAGAAGTTACTCGAAACTTACCCAGAAATGCTTCAAACATGGGATCACGCCCCCATACATTTGAAGTACAATCCGTGTTTTGGGCCAGTGCAAAGACGAAGATCATGGAAAGCTTTTGCAATCAAGGTTCAGAATAACGCGAACTGTAAAGAATGGCTCAATTACCCCGCCATCGCCCCCCCAACCGGTACTCCCACAGTGTCATACATGATTGCAACCATCAGACATTGGATACCACGTCTCCACCCCATGCCAGATGTCGCTGCCCAGATGATGCTCAAGATCTTCGATATGATGCAGGTCGTATTCAAAACTTTTCGCAATGTATGCCGTATTCAACCTCCTATTCCCGGGTTTATTAATGGTAACTACGACCTGCTATATGATATGAGCACAACCCCGAGCATACGAGTGGCTTACGCATGGCATGCACGCATAAGATATCTCCCTGCCTGCTACAAGCAAACATTCGACGATATGTTCACCACGGGCTTTTGGGAAGCACATTCAGAGGTATTCGCGCCACGGCCTACGCATTTACTCCACCTCTTTGCATGCGAGCAAACAATGCATTCCGAGCTTTACACGATGCCACAACCTGACATGCCTGGTACAGTTGATTGGGAGGCTTTGCAACGAGACCTGATCAGAGGTTTAAGAATCAAAGAACAAGAATTGGCAACCGACCTCCTGCAGAAGTACATTGATCAAACTGTGGAACAGAGGTCTGTCAGAGGCGACAGACCCTAGGGGGGGGAGAGTGTTGACAGTATACGGGACGAAGCAAGTACGGACACACATGCAGATCTAGCACTAAGGCAACCCTTCATTTTTTTCAAAACCCTTACATCATTTTAAAGTGATTCTCATCACTAAAAACCCCTGTAAATACCATTTTCACTTTTTTGTAGCTCCATTTTGTACAAGCCGAGGAGTCCTCGAGCTTGAGGAGCCTTAGAAGTAGTTGCCGGCCAATTTTCATAATTTTTAGATCTCGTTTGAGCCCTCAAATAAGCCCTGGAACCTAATTTTTAACTAGGCCGGACACTAGGTCTGGACAGGGCCAAAGCTAGTCAAAAACTATAAATAGAGCTAGAGAGCTCATTTTTGGGTTAGCTTCTTGTAGTTTGAGCTTGTATGAGAACTTCCTTGCAATAGAAGTGATTCCATTGTCTACTCTCTTTGTTCTTGCTGTGTGTGCGCGTGTGTGTGTATGTGTGTGCATGCTTGTGTGCTTCTCACTCACGCACTTGTGCTTCCACTTGCTCGTGGTCTTCATACCATCCTCATGTCTTCCCGGATTGACATTAAAGGAGGTGCTACTCATCACTGAGCTACAATGGTGTACATTAAGCATAGTAAATTTTGAGCCATCAATGAACTGCACAACCACATCTCCAATCCCAACAACATCACACAGATAAGAATCATCAAGTCTCACAGTACCAAGAGACTTTGTTGCATATATAGAGAACCACTCTCTATGTGATTTCACATGGAAAGAAGCACCAGAATCTAGCAACCATGTGTGGGAAAGAGAATCAACCATCAGAAATAGCATTGATCTCTTCAATCTTCATGGTTGAGGCAGATGGTGCAGGTAATTATTTAACATGCCCATCAACATTTTTCCCTTTACCTTTAGCATTCTTTAATGCATAACAATCTTTCTTCATGTGTCCTTTCTTATGACAATAATGGCATTCGATATCCCTCTTCCTTGATTTACTTCTACTCTTATTTTGTTGACCAAGGATGAAGATAAGGTACGAGTAATCAATGAATTACCCAGGCCAAAGAACATCAAAGAAGTACAAGCATTTATGGGCCATTGTGGTTATTACCAACGATTCATACATATGTATGCAATCATTGCTAAACCACTCTACAACCTGTTAACCAATTTTGAGTGGATAGAAGAATGCGAGAGTTCCTTCAGTGAGCTTAACTGACGATTGTGTTTTGCACCTATTCTAGCAGTGCCTGATTGGAACAAACCTTTTCATGTATACATAGATGCCTCTAATCATGCCATAGGATGTGTGTTGGCACAACCCACAGCAGAGGGCAATATAGATTTACCCATTGCATATGCCAGCAAGAAATCGAACGCTACAGAGAGAAACTACACCACTACTGAGAGGGAAAGACTAGGAATGGTCTATGCAATGAAGAAGTTTTGCCATTATTTATTGGAAAATAAGTTTAGATTCTTTACTGACCATGAGGCTCTTTTGTATTTGGTCAACAAACCATGAAAAACCGGTAGATTAATATGTTGGTTTACTCTTGATGGAATATGATTTTGAAGTAGTGGTTAAAAAGGGGAAAACACACTTAAGAGCGGACCACCTCTCTAGGATAACTTCCAGAGAAGCGGCTACTGGGGTAGCAGATGAGCTACCAGATGCATATCTCTTCAATGTTGAGATTGTCCCTGAATGGGCCAAGTCATTGGTCCCAGTACTGACATACGGACCTAAGAACCTCAAGTAAAAACCCGAGAGAAAGAGGTTGTGAGAGCACAGAGATATCAACTTCTCACAGGAAGTATTTATAAGCAAGATCATCACAATATCCTTGGATGTTGTGTAGAAGAATAGGAGTACAACAATTGGTTGCAATTAGCACATGTAGGTGCATTGGAGCAACACCATTCTAGACAAGCAACACTATCAAACTTAAAAAGGTTAGGTGTGTATTGGCCTTAAAAGATGTCTGACGACTATGTGACAAATGTCCTAAGTGCGGTAATAGATAGAACATGCCACTTTGTACCAAGTAACCCTAATGCCAGAATGGAGTGAACCTTTAGTTACCTACCTAAGAACATAGACCTTTCTAGAGGACATGACTATAGCCCGTTGTTGAGGTTGTGGCAAGGAATGACCAAGAACCCTCACCACCTTGCATGGAAGCAAGAAGGAAAGCTCAAGAGTGACTCTCCTCTCATCCACCCCTACCTCCCACATGTTCAAGCCATTAGCATCAGCCCCATGCTATGCCACATGCTTGAAAACAAGGAGAATAGGGAGTCAAGGATCCTAGTCCATGAGGAAAATACAAGCAAATGCAACTACTCTACTCACACAAAGGAGAGACATGCATAGGCACACACACACCACTCTCACACACTCACAAAGACACAATACATGTAAATGTAAATAGTCTTCTTGGAGTAAATGAGAGCATCTTCCATTGATAAGAGATATTACATGAGAGCACGTCGACCAAAAGCTCCCCTCTTTACAAAAATGAGCTTCTATTTATAAGCTAAGCTCTATTCCCCATGTGCTTCTTTGAAAAGTCAAAAAGGTGATTCTCTCTCTAACTGTCATATCTTCAAGGATATTCTAAGATCAAAATTGTAACAACCCAATCTCAATGAAGGGCATGCATGGGTTTTTTACGTGGGGAGTTTTCTAGAAGAGCCATAAAGTGAGAGATTCTCAAGTCTACTATCATATAGTATGAGGAAATATTAAAAAGTGCTTTTAGGAGAGTACACTCAAATATATACAAAAGGGTTATTTCTCATGGTCTAGGGAGAGTTCCTATGCACAATTGAGGGTGTGTGCATACCCTACAACCCAACACTCTCCCCCCCTAGACTTTGTGGTCCTCTACAAAGCTAAGAGAAGAGGATCATACATAACTGAATTGTTCCAAGTTGGAGTCAAGTCTGGAAACTCTTCAAAATTTGTAATTCTTCAGTCTGCACAACTTCAGGCTGCAATTCTTCAGTCTTTACTTCAATATGCAAATCTTCTAACTTCAAAGCTAGGCGACACAATCCCCTTGGGGGCAGTCAGCCAAGCATGCATCCCACTATGCAGTCCTTTGTTAGGCTGGAAATGTCTTTTACAGATGCTCCCAAACCTGAAATGTCATACAACAGAGCAAGTAGACTACATCTAATAATGAGATAATCATTCACTTCAAATTTAGTTTCCACTTCAAGGGACATTAAGTCCTATAGGACTGGCTCTTCAAGCCCTCATAATGAGTTTGTCTTCGCCTGTCAAAGAGACACAAAACCTGAACTTCTTGACCAAGTGCACATCAATCCTCATAAAACAAAGGAATTGGAAATGAGGGCCACAATCCTAGGACACATGTTCTGTTTTTAATTAGCATTTATCCCTAGAAGGTTCATTCTAATCTCTTAAATCATAGAAGCATTTAGCAAAAGATGGACCAATAGTTATCCCTGAAAATTAGGAGCCACATTTACCCTCCTCTTGGACCTGTACAAATCCGAGCAATTTCTGAGCAAATGAAGATCCCTGCTGTATTTTTGTCGTTATTAAGTAAACAACCAAAAAGGCTCTGCCCATGGTGTGGATGCCTTGATGATCTCAGAGTGATTCCAGTATGCGAATGCAGAATGGAAAAACAGAATAAGCATGAGGTTTGTTTTGCACATGCAAAGCTTCCAATCACCTAAGCAAAGAAGTGAAACAAGTCTTAAATGAGAACCATATGAGAATTGTGAAACAAGTAAGTGACTGGCGAAAAACAATTACTCAGATCTTCGTGAATTATAGAAGTGTTATGAAGTGTTTATTCCTTCAATCATGTTATTTGTAGAAAAATACTCGACATGCATTTCTAGCATTTCTAGTCAGCAATGTGTATGATCATGCGTATCTGTCAAAAAAGCTTATTGAAGAACAATACAGTCATAAGTGCATAGCATCTAAAACTATTTAGAGACATTCCACATTCATATGCCTTAATGTCATCAAGGTTCAAGCAATCAGATAGACTTTGCATTAGTCATTCCCGTGGAGTGATCAAACAATATGCTTTTAGTACTTGGAAGTGTGCATCCTTGTGGGCTAGGCAAGTCATCTCATGTGAAAAGAGATGCAATGAGTAATCAAGTTTGTGAGCATCACAAAATGAAGCATGCTTACTACTGATAAAACATATTGTCATTTCATCGACATAAAAATTAATGCCTGTGATTTGCCTCTAATCATACCAATTTTCTCCAAAACTTGTGAAGTGGGTATTTCATGAACCAATCCTACATGGGTCAATCACAAGAATTCAAAGCTAGTATCCAAGCACGTCAACCTATTCAAATCATGAGTAACTCCAAAATGCATTCATCATAAGAAAGCAATCAATGCATCTATAGGAATTCCAAAGGTAATACACCCTGTTTCATGTATCAGACCGAGGTCAAACCTGCAATTAGACACTAGCAAGCATGGAGATTTTCCTCAGCTAGAGAAAGCACTTACTTCAAACTTTTAATGTATCATTCATGCATCAGAACATATAAAACCACTAGAGGACATTTTGGGAAAAAACATGGTTGTAGCTTGTTATAAAAAGGTAAACCAATAAGTAGCCCTGAAGAGCTAGAGTCACCATCATCCTTCATCAAGCCCCTTGGGGCCAACATTCATCATGACCACCGGTTTTTGAGATGTTATGAATAGACCTGTAATTCCTTCATAGTAACAGCAAAAGCAAAACATCTTTCATCAATAAGTTCAATTGCATCTAATCAGCAAACAATTAGTACACCTCAAAGTTTTGGCTAAATAAGTTGTTGATTTTCTCTTAGCAAGAAAATGTAGACTTCATCCCAGTATAGGGCAATCACACAAACCCTAAGCAAACCATTCTTCCATGTTGCCCTTCTGCTAAACCTGTCCACAGATGAAAACTTGACACGAGATCCATCCCTCCTCATGAAATCTTTGACTTAGAGGGTTCAAGAAATCCATGGTCTAATAACAAATCGAAGCCTTAAAACATGTTACACAGTGATTGTAAGCTGCCACACATTCCTCTAGAAAACACATGTATGAGCTATTACTTCTAGGGCTTTCATGTTATGACAAATGAAAACACCAAGCAAGGGACATTTAGACTATTTCAAACAGTTGCTGTATTGATCCTTCATTCAAGGATTAATATATTTGTAAAACAAACAAATGCGTACACATGGCACAAGAACATCGTTTGCATCTGGAGTATTTTCTGCTCTAATCGAAGCAAGTAAATGGAGAAAATTTTTCTTAAGTGCACTGGGCCCTAGACACATTAATTCTCCACACCTGCAGTCAAGGAGTACAGAGCATATAGATAAGAGACAACACCTATTTTGGACATGATCCCTTATAGAATGCTTTCGCATTCTAGGTATTCTTGCTCATGAGAATTTGAGAGTAGCCACAGTTGTCTGAGTCTCCCAGCATGGCATAAATTTTGAGTCTTAATCAATGAGTGAGTGTCTCAACTTCCTTGATCCCAAAGCTTCGCTCCTCACTCCTTATACTCCTCCAATAGTTGGGCCTTCAAGGAATTGATGGAAGGACCACATCTATCAGAAATCTACTGAGTCTTGGGGTCTTCTCCTTATAACACATCTCGAGGTATCCAATTAGCCTTAACTTCTAAAAAGATCACAACACAACATGTAAACATGAGATAGGACATACCCATATAATGCTTTATGTGCCTCTTACTTTCAATAATTCAACGTCCTTAGTGGTATTACAGTTAAAGAATTCATTTATTGTTCATAGTTTTTGCACGCTATTGATCCTCCTACATGATTGTGTTCCTTACTGCAGGGTGTTGTTCCAAAAACAAAAGATTCATTACAATCTTGTGTGACCCATGAGCAGAACAGTTTTTAGCGTTTCCTCCTTCAAGAGGAAGGCGTGGCAGCTGATCTTGCATTGTCATAGTGAATGGAAAAAAGATTCTGAATAATTTGGTGTCAAACCAAAACAATCATAATGTATGCGAGCACAAAGTGGCACAGATGATCGTGGTTCCCTTCGTGAGTCTATCGATAATTGACATCTTAAGTACCGCATTCGACAACATTAAAATGAAAAGAAACAGTGGCTTAATCATGGAAAAGTAGCATTAGATACACGTATGTGCCCAAAAATGGAGACAAACAAGAAACAAGGCTGATCTGTCACGCTTGGGGAGGCGTAAAGCATTTTTTTTTGTCCAAAAGAAGATGGGAAGTATAGTTCCATCTCACATTGTACTACAGCAGCCAATTGGAGCAAGATGGGCAAGACCCAAGGTGGAATGTCAGGAGAAGACTGAGGCAATGAAACTCATCCTCGAGTGTAGAGCTCCACACTAATCATGCTATAGACATGGCTCAAAGGGGAGTTAAGGAGCATACCGGCCCTCACATGATAGATGCAATGGGGAACCTGAAGGGCATATGACTCCAAAATGAGAGATCCTTCATAGCATCAAACATAGAGTGCAAGAAGCACCCCCAACATAAAAGGGCACAGGAAGTTCTAAAGCCAAATCCCACCATAGATGTTGCAGAGAGAACATAGGCATGGGACCTCATCTTTAGAGCAGGCGAAAGCTTGAAGACGTGCTTGGAAAGATCAGGGCAGAGATTGAACCAACGAGCAGAAGATACAACCACAGGGTTCCATGCAAAGCGACTGCAAACCATCGGAAGTGAAGCCTTCAATGCACACATGCATTAGGTGATGCACCATAGTGATGCTTCACTAGGAAGACCAACATTACTAGGGAAGCAATCGGGAGGACGAGAGCAAGAAGCTCAGCATAGGTGGGGAAGTCCTTCCTCAAAGCGGGGAATAGATTTTGTGGGACCTATTAATCCCCCTGCAAGGAGTTCCCATGCTGAGTACATCATAGTTACCACTGACTATCTTACAAAGTGGGTAGAAGCTAAGGCCACCAGGAAAAACGATGCACGCACCACTGCTAAGTTCTTGTTCAAGAATGTCTTCACAAGATATGGACTCCCTATCGAGCTTGTAAGTGATAGGGGTACTCATTTCTTAATTGAGGTTATTGAATATCTGTTACATGTCTTTATGATTGTACACAAGAAATCAGCCCCATACCATCCACAAGCTAATGGACAAGTTGAGAGTACTAATAAGATTTTGTGCAACATTCTCACCAAAATAGTGAACAATCAACGTTCAGATTTGGATCAACAATTACACCATGCTTTGTGGGCTTATTGTGTAGCCTACAGAAACAATGCTTAATGCTACACCATTCCAAATGGTGTTTGGCCAGAATGCCATGCTGCCCTTAGATTTTTTGATACCCACACTCAAGATCACTGAGGAGTACGAATGGACAGGTCATGAGCTTTCCTTCAGAATACTTGATCTAGAACGTTTGGGAGAGACAAGATTGCGAGCAGTAGTAGGAATTTATGTCGCTAAGAAGAGACAAAAAGCCTACTTTGACGCTCATATCAAAGACAAAGGATTACGAGTAGGAGATTTGGTGCTAGTTTACACCTTGAAACAACATGCCCGCAAGTTGGAGAAATGAGGTTATAGACCCATGATCATCAATAGGATATCGACTAGTGGTGCAATTCAGTTAACAACCCTTGAAGGAGAAGTAATGCCTAATTATATTAGCGGATGCCGTGTTAATCTATATCAGGAACCTTTAACCGTAGACATGCTTAAGCAACTAACTCTTGCCAAGAAGCGAAAGGAAGAAGAGGAACAAATCAGAGCTGAAGCTCAAGCAGAAGCATTGGAATGCATTAGGTGAATGAGACTACAAAGGAGAGAACTAGAGAGAGAACCTCAATCGATGGATGCCCCACGATATCCTATAGCTATGTGCCAACTTGGAGGAAGAGATGTCCCCAGTATCATTGATAGGAGACCGTTCATTAATATCATGCTAGGCCAAGAACCCATGCGCACACAATGTAAGGCTTTAATTGACTCAGGTGTAGGACAATATCATGAAGTGCCCCTCCAAAGTCGACACAGAGAGGTGTTGGATGTGACAGAAGTTCCCCCAACCTTGTGCACGTTAGCACACCCTACCGAACCCATAGAGGAATTACCACCCATCCAAGAGCGAAAACTGGGTAGGCAGACAGGAATCCGACAAGTATGGCAGCGTAAGACTCAATATTCAGATGCATGTCAACAGTCACCATTTCCAAGAAAGAGTGTCGTGGATCTCCCTTCTTTTCCAAAATAGCATGTGGATATGATATGCATCCTTGACAAGCCACCTAGTCACATCATCCACGTACTCATTGGCACAACACATTAGAGTGGTTCGTTAGACAGTCCACTCAGGCATTGTTAGATTTATTTAGAACTCCATGGTCTACCATTGGTCCACCTGCATTTGGTTGAGGACCCTATCCATGTCAAGGACTAGAGCTCGAGGGAGCCAAGGCTCTAGCACGGATCTTCAAGGTTATTCTATCTCCTCAGAGTGGCCATATGAGGACTGTTTGGACCTTAGAGAAGATTCTAGAGGTGCCAAGGACAAGGGCTATTTAAGGTTGGGAGGAGAGTGGCAGGTAGCTAATTGGGAGACCATGGAGGTCTAAATAAATCTAACAGGCATACCCTCAACCGAGGAGGATACACAAGGCAACTATACCCATTAAGTCAATGTTGGCAGTAGTCAAGGAACTCAAGGACTCAAAAGACAAGGAAGCCTACGAAGGGAGTCGGAGCGAAGAAAAACCACAAGCAGACACAGTAGTCAAAGAAGATCTAGCAAGTAGGCCATTTAAATTTTTCATGCATCAAAGAGTTGGGCACACAAGAAGAAGGAGCAAGTAGGGAGCTCCAAGAAATGTATGTCAAAATGTTAGAAGAGATCCCTACAAAAATAGTGATTTTCATCACTAAAAACCATTGTAAATACCATTTCATATTTTTGTAGCTCCATTTTGTGCAAGCCAAGGAGTCCTTGAGCTTGAGGAGCTTTAGAAGTACCTTCCTATCAGTTTTCACATTTTTTAGACTCCGTTTGAACCTCCAAATAGGCCCTAGAACCTAATTTTTAACTAGGCCGGACACTAGGTCTGGATACGGCCAAAAGCTAGTGAAAAACTATAAATAGAGCTAGAGAGCTCATTTTTGAGGTTAGCTTGTAATTGAGTTGAACTTGTATGAGCATTTTGGAAGTAATCTAAAAGAACTCCATTGTCTTTCTCTTTGTCTTGCCGTGTGTGCACGTGTGTGTGTATGTGTGTGCATGTTTGTGTGCTTCTCACTCACGCACTTGTGCCTTCACTTGCTCAAGGTCATCATACCATCCTCACGTCTTCCCGGATTGACATTAAAGGAGGTGCTACTCATCACCGAGCTACACCAAATTTTGGCGCCGTTGCCGGGGATCGAGCTTTGAGGACGAGCATGTGATGGTAAGACGTAGAGTTGAGGCGTTGGAGTCATAGGTATTTTCTTCACTTTTATCTATTTTCTTTTGTTTTTCTCATCACCATCATCATCCTCACCATCTCCCACATCCATCTCTATCATCGCGAAAAATTTCAGTTTTTGGTCATATCACCCCACCCATACCATTTCCCTCATTTCACTTGTGAGAGAGAGCGAGAGAGCGTTTGTGTGCTTGTGATTTTCTGTGCTTTTTGAGATTTTTTGCAGGAATCAGCATCCCCAGTAGCTGCACCAGCTTCAGCAAGTAAAAAATTTGACTGTGCAGGTCCCGAGGCGTTGACCTCTGTCAATCGCGACTGACAGAAAAGTTGACTATTTTGCAAAACAAAGTGTATAACCATGATGTGTAGGCCTGCATCCTAAATGTGTGCTTGAAATTTTAAAATTCCTCAGTTTTCTGTCAATTGCGATTGACCTGTCAATCGCGATCGACAAACCACGACGGACACTTGCCGACCGGCCTGTCAATCACGATTGACATGTCAATCGCGACCAACAGAGTCAACGACTGACTGACCACGACTGACAGAACCTATGCGTGACATGTGTCAATCGCGATTGAGCCATCAATCGCGATCGACCAGTCAATCGCGACTGACAGCCCCGACGGACCTGTCAATCGCGACTGACCCAGTCAACGATTGCTTGACCACGACCGACAGACCTTCGCGACGGACCTATCAATCGCGATCGACAGAGTCAATCGCGACCGACAGAGTCAACGACCCTTTGACCATGATCAACTAAAAATCCGGGCCACGTGTCAATCGCGATTGACCCATCAATCACGACTGACAGCCACGACGGACCTGTCAATCGCGACCGATCACGACTGACCTATCAATCGCGATTGACAGAGCTTGCGAACACGATTGACCGGCAAATTCGGCTAATTTTTTAGGGAAAAAAATAGTGGTCTATTTTTGACAACTTGTGGGACAAATACTAGGGTTCATCATTGCTTTGTGAGGCCGGTACCCCAAAGCATTTCGAGAAGTCCTGTCTGCCTCTTAACCTGTTTAAACTCCTGTTTTAGCCCCAAAACCCTAAATTGACATAACTTCCTCATACGACATCCGTTTGCTATGATTTTTGTTTTGTTGGAAAGATTGTGGGGTGAAATTAATATCAGGATTATTAGATAGGGTAATTTGAAGTTGATCATATCCTGGGGTAGGAAAAACTGAGGGTCCCTTGGGATTGTTTTTCATAAAGGCAAAAGGCAATTGGGCTAGTGAATTACATGCATGAAAGTGATCTATCTAACTTTGGGACTTTTTCAGGTTCTTTGAGAGTATCAAAGGGTACTCGAAGCAAGAGTAAGTGCAAGCTTGGGAACACGCTTCCTCAGCACACAAGGGCAACCAAGGGAAGAAACTCAAGGTTGGAAATTCTCAACACCCTCTGTCAATCCCTAGCATAGGCTAAGCACAGATAGAGGTTTTGATTAATTAGGGATACGTTAAGAACGACCAAGTCCAAGAATTCTAATCACTCAAGTGCAAGTGTTAGGAGATTACAATTGTGAAACAACCAAAGGGAAAAGAATTTAAATCAAGCAACCACACTCCAAGTACGATAAAACTTAAGTGTTCCTTGTGACGAAGATTAATTGGACAAGAAGTGACACCTTATGGGCAATTAAAAAAGAACAAGTGACTAATACAAAAGAACTCAGCAACGCAAAGTGTACTTGGGAAAACTTGGGATTATTCAATTGGGCTTATGAACCTTAGATCAGGACGACACCTAGGGAGAGATAGACAAAGTCTTAGATCTTCAGAGGCTAGTGTCAATCATATTGCTAGGTCTTGGGCCCAGCAGTTGAGCCATCATTGGTACTACCCTAGCTCTGAGACAAGTGAGTCTGAGATGTCCCACGGTATGGAGAGACCTACAGGAAGTTCAGGAGTGCCATATTTACATAGGGTAGAAGGCCCTTACAAGATGCAACTCGAATACCTTAGGACCAACCGATTAGGTGCTAGCATCTATGAGGATGGCCTAGGAAGATCTGTGGTCCAGATTAAAAACCCTGACCAATCCATTGGACTAGAACATCCAGCAGTCAAGTTTGAAAATGGAGCATACTTGGACAAAGAAGGGACAATATATGTAGTCACCAGTCATCCAGATAGGACAGATGAATTTGGGAATGTGATCCTAGAAACGGACTTAGGTGACCTAGAGCAAGGAAACATGAGTGTAGAACCTAGAACCCCCCGAGGCAAATCTGTTCTCACTAGGATTATCACACCAGAGTGGATTCCCCAAGACAATAAGAGCATAGATCTACTCCTGAACCGAGAGACTGATGAAGCCTTTTGGAGGTATAGATCTGATCAGCCAAATGAGGTAGGAACAATCATGATATATGAGTTCAAAGATCCTGATAGCCCAGGCAGAGTGACCTACTTAGTTCACCCTTCAGAGAGGGTCTTTGTGGTTACAGAAAATGATAGGCATGTTTACACTTGGAAAGGTGAATTTATTTTCCCCCAACCAAGATCGAATGTGTCCTTTGGTCACCCAGGAGCTGGAACGTCCCAAGCTCATGGAGCTCAAAGAGACAGACATAGAGATAGACCGGAGGTAAGCTTTGCCAACCTAGTGGGAAGAGAAAGAACGAGAACAAAAAAAAATAGAGTGGAACCTGAGGGACTTAGAGCCCCAAGGAACCAAAGGAATGCTGATGATTTCCCTCTGCCAAGGCCTAGGGAACACACCAGGATGTTGAGACCGACTCAGCTAGTTAAGTCCATGAAGAACTACTTCGATGGCACAGGAGACCCATATGATCATGTGGCCGAGTTTAGGCAAGTCTTGAGAGCTGAACAAGTTGAGGACCTATTCATGCAATATAATTCCTATGGTCTAACCCTTAGGAACACAGCCCTTACATGGTTTCAACCATTGAATGAGAGACAGTTCAGGAGCATAGACCAACTCTTAGAGGCTTTCATCACTGAATTCTCTAAAAGTGGCATAAGGCATAACACTTCCTCATTGATACATAGCTTCAAGCAGACCCCTCAAGAGACCGTGAGACTTGCAGGAAGAAGATTTAGGCAATATCTTGAGAGATGCCCTGTTCCTGAGTTACCCACACTAGCCAAACAAGTGGCTTTATTCTTGGATGGATTGCTAAGTACCAAATTGAGATCATATGTGTACTTGAAGGACCCTAGGACTATAGAAGAGTGTGTATGCATGTGCATCGACATTGAGGATAACCTAGGGGAGGAACTAGAGCTTTCAAAAATCTACAAAGATTTCGATAACGCTTCTAGTCTCTCTTCCTCGCAATCTACATCCATTGAGGAACTCGCTGAGAAAGTAGCTCAAAAACTAGGTGTCTCTAGTAAACAAATTCCTAGATTTGCCTCAGTAAAGAGGTGCTATACTTGTGGTGGTGACCATATGGTGAACGTATGTCCCATCATGGCTCAACCCCAAGTGAACCCTAGCAGCCAATATTGCACCATAGAACAGAGATACACAAATCACACAGCACAAGACTGCCCATACAATAAGCAAGCAGTTAGGCAAACCTACCCTCTGCCCTATCCACAACAGGGAAGATACCAGAACCAGTACCCTCCACAGCAATATGGTAGACCATAGCAATCCTATCAACAACCCTACCAAAACCAACAAAGGCCTCAACCTGTGTTAGCTCAACAACCTCCAACCCCAGCTAATGTGATTCCTGTAAAGTATGCAGCTGCTGAGGAAAACTTGAATAGAGCCATAGTCCCAGTGACTCCATTGCTCTCAGAAAGTGACCCGAGTGATCATAGTTTTGATTCCACTCACATAGATATTCCACAGGCTTACTATATGTAGTCTCTTGAACATAGTGAATCCTACTATAGTGAAGAACCGAGTGAACCTAGTTGGGAGCCAGAGTATGCAAATCTCATGTACACAAATCCCAACACTAGACCTCAACCTAGGCAGGTAAGACCCCCATTCCCTAGGGGACCATGCTATAGATGTCAAGGAGATCACCTCATTCGTGATTGCCCAATGCCTGCATCTACACAACCACAGTCAATAACAATACATGGCTTTTGTCAAGATTGCGGAAAGGAGCATCTTTTACGAGATTGCCCAAAGAATCCCAATAATATGCCAAAAATAACTCCAATTAATGTTATTGGCTTAGTTGTAGACTCAACAGGAAGTGACACTTCCACTGCACCATTGCAAGTGGTCACTAGAGCCCAGGCTTTGCAATAGAACCCAAGAATAGGTCAAGAGAAGAGTGCAGAGGTTAGTGAAACCGAGAGCATAGCCAAGAAACGGTCGAGAGCCTGGAGGGATAGCCAAGAGAGAATGAAAAGACAATGGTCTAAAAAGATGATCGACTTAGAAGAAAGCATAAGAGAAAGAAAAGCCAAAATTGTTGAACTCACCTCTCAAACAAACTCTCACATACCACCACCACCCTCATTTCCACCACCATCTGTTCACCTACCTCAGACCATCCCACCACCCCCTAGAGTAGGATCAGTATTAGCTGACCCCACTCCTGAAGACATAGACATGATGCTTAAGGCTTATCAGGCCAGAATCCAAGAAGGGCCAAATGTGACGGATCATGACAAGTGCTACCCTAGGGCTGACCTAGAGATAGAAAGAACCAAGCTGTGCGCGAAAATGGTCGCGTTGGCTCAGACCATGTTTGAAGCCAGTCGCCTCTTCAATTACTCTGGCTCAACTAAGACACAATTGCACTTGGATGGACTCCTAGAGAAGTTAGAGAGCATAATTGCAAGATCTGCCAAGGAAGAAAAAAATCAAGGAAAAGATGAGGCAGGTAAAGGAATAAGCCTTCCCCCACAGGAAGCTTTTGTGCCCAATTCCACTGAACCAGACACCTCCTCTTCTATGAATAGGTACACACCAAAACTCCTACGAGAGATTCAAGAAGACAAATGGGCTAAAGAAAGTGAAGTCCCTCCTCCCATTGAACTTGTGGATGACACACATGATCAATTCCCACAAGATATTCCTTCCATTTATGGAGAGCAGGAGAGTGCACCAAGTCAAGAGAGGTTAGACTTCGAGTCTAACTCCCTACAGGAATTACCCCATTTCACAGGCCCTTGGGAAGCGAAGTCTACTTGTATGAGAGCACCCACGGTCATGGTAAGGAACGAAGACTCAGTCATACCTTGGAATACCGAGGTAGTGAAAAACACTAAAGTGCAATGCAACCTCACTTTAGAAGAGCTACTCAAAGTAAGGCCAAAACTATGGAAACATGTAGCCAAACAAGTACCAGAGATAGCAAAACCTCGTTCCCAGGTAGGATCTCATCGCACAGTGCCAAAGATACCTAAGATAGGAGACATGAGCGAAGGTGAAGAAGGAAACACCTATCTTCCCATTACCCATCAGGGGTACACAACCAAGGCAATTCTAGACTCAGGCGCAGGAGTAGCTATTGCCACCACTTCTCTATGGAAACGATGGGGCAAGCCAGCACTTAGGCCCACGAGGATGAAATTGCAGATGGCTGATGGCCACATAGAAAGACCCTTAGGCTTGCTGGAAGGAATAACTCTCACTACATGTGGTGTTGAGTTTGAGCATACTTTTGCCATATGTGATTTCAACAAGAATCAGGCCTATGAGATGATTTTGGGAAGACCATTTATGCGACAGTTGCAAGTGGTCCAGGATTGGGGAACCAATTCCTTGTATTTGCAACACTTAGGTGTTACGAACAAAGTCAATCTCAAGGATTACTCTCATAGAGATGTACTGCCTATTCAATGGAATCCCATCCATAGAGCCAAGGATGACACGGAGTCCGTGCACTCCATAGGATCAGGATCCTCATGGATGCATGAAGACACTCACTTATGGATGTGTAAAGTAGCAGTAGAAGAAGAGAGGAGAGAAAAGGCCAGAGAGATAGGTGCAAAAGAAACCCATAGATCAATCCAAGACCCGGCCTACGCACCTGTAGTATTTCCTAATGAAGAATTTGAGCCTCATGGTTGGGCAGAAATTTTAGCAACAATGGATGTAGCCATCAACGAAGAACAATGGACACCCCACTGTGATGAGGATGGCTATGACATTTCAGTCTTCTCCATAGAACCAATCATGGGAGATGCAGTTTTAGAAGAGTGCGAACCTAGCCGTGATGCATTTGAGGATGCAAGTGACTCCAATCTAGACTCAATCATTATGGACCCACCTTTTGCATCAGATGAAGAATACTTCTATGAAGTAGAATTTCAGCCCCAGAGACATAGAGTGCTTACAAATGATGTGAGATTAGCCACACAAGTGACCCCTAAGGATGAAGGAAAGAAAAGAAAGAAGAGAGAAGTCACACCAGAAGAGGAAGAATCTTTGTTTGAGGTCCCTGAAAACTTTAAAAAGTATGAGATAGATGACAGGAGAGTCATGATAAGAATGCCTAAACGAGAGGCACAATCAGGAGAAGCCTATGGTAACAAAGAAACCACCAAGAAAATAGTGGTAGCCCTAGAAGAAGGAGAGGAGAGATGCACGTACATAGGCCATGACCTAACAGAGGAAGAAGAGCATGCGTTAATAGCCTTGCTAAGAGAATACAGAGATGTATTCGCTTGGAGTTACAAGGATTTGAAAGGTGTTGACCTAGACATATGCTCACACACAATTCCCATGACCTCAGACGTGAAACCCGCTAAGCAAAAACCATACACATATAATGATAATTATGCTGCTAAGATCAAAGAGGAGATAGATAGACTGGTAGAAGTTGGATTCATCTATGAAATTGAGCACACTGAGTGGATATCCCCCATTGTAGTGGTGCCCAAGAAGAATGGAAAGCTACGTGTGTGCATTAACTTGAAAAAGGTCAATGCAGCCGCAATTTGAGATAACTATCCGCTTCCTATCACAGAACATCTCTTAGAAAGAGTAGTAGGCAAGGAAGTGTACAGCTTCCTTGATGGATTTTTGGGCTACAATCAGGTAGCCATAGCTCCAGAAGATCAGCATAAGACAACGTTTGCCACAGAGTGGGGCATATTTGCCTTTAGAGTAATGCCATTTGGGCTTACCAATGCTCCTGCAACTTTCCAAAGATTGATGTGTCACGTGTTTAAAGAGTTCTTGAGGAAGAATTTAGAGGTTTATGTTGATGACCTCTGTGCTCATTCCAACATTAGACAAACCCATATCCCGAAACTCAGACAAATCTTTGACAAATGTCGAGAGTATCAAGTCTGCTTGAACCTAGAAAAGTGTGTTTTCATGGTCAGGCAAGGAAAGATTCTAGGACACATAGTGTCAAAGAATGCCATATCCACCGATGAAGAGAAAGTAAGAGCCATAGCCGAGTTACCTAGGCCAAAGAATGTCAAGGAAATACAAGCTTTCATGGGGCATTGTGGCTATTACCGACACTTTATACACATGTACGCCATCATTGCCAAGCCTCTGTATGGACTTTTGACTAATTTTGAGTGGACTGATGAATGTGAAAACTCCTTCAATGAGCTCAAAAGAAGATTGTGTTCAGCACCAATCTTGACCACACGAGATTGGAATAAGCCCTTCCATGTTCATGTGGATGCATCCAATTATGCTAGTGGATGTGTGCTTGCACAACCTATGGGTGAAGGTAATATGGATCTTCCAATTGCCTATGCTAGTAGACAATTGAATGCAGCTGAACGAAATTACACAACCACTGAACGAGAGGGATTAGGCATGGTATATGCAGTTAAAAAGTTTAGGCACTATTTGCTTGCAAATAAGTTTAATTTTTTTACTGATCATCAGGCATTATTGTACTTGGTAAACAAACCATGCAATACAGGTAGATTAGTAAGATGGTTTCTCTTACTAATGGAATACGACTTTGAAGTTGTGGTGAGGAAAAGGAAGACTCACTTGAGAGCAGACCATCTCTCAAGGCTCACATCTGGAGAAGCCGCACAAGGAGTATCAGATGACCTTCCTGATGCTTACTTGTTTAATTTCGAAGTGGTACCTCAGTGGGCTAAGCCATTAGTGCCAGTATTGACATACGGGCCTAACCACCCAGTCATAAACACTCAAGGTAGAGAAGTAGTAAAAGCCCAGAAGTACCATATCATGGCAAGAAGCATGTACAAACAGACAGATCAAGGGATATTGGCTTGTTGTGTGGAAGAGGACGAGTACGCAAAATGGTTGCAATTAGCACATGTAGGTGCATTAGAGCAACACTACTCAAAGCAAAGAACTTTAAAGACACTTAGGAGATTCGGAGTGCATTGGTCTACTATGGAAGCCGATGTCCAAAAGTTGGCCTACAGGTGGTTTAATCTGTTGCATTAAACCACCTGTGGAACATGCCACTCTATATCAAGTGACCATAGTGCCAGATTGGAGTGAACCATTAGTAGATTTCCGGAGGACGAGAACATTCCCTCAAGATATGACACTGGCCAGACGAAGAAGTCTAGAACAAGAAGCCCTAGATTACTAACTCATTGGTGATAATCTATACAAGCGCGGTAAAGATGGTTACCTGAGACTATGTGTCCATGAGAGCGAATATCTCAAGATCTTGGAAGCAGCTCACTAAGGTGTAGCAGGAGGACATTTTGGACCAGATCGGGTGATCAAGGCAATACTATTTGCGGGCTTCTGGTGGCCGACCCTTCACATGGATGCACATACCTATGTGAAATGGTGTGATGTCTGTTAGAGAACTCAGTACCTTATACGCAAGGATGAGATGCCACTAAAACCCATGATGGGTGGACGTGCATTCTCTAAGTGGGGAATAGACTTCGTAGGTCCTATTAATCCCCCGGCTAAGGGTTCACATGCTGAATACATCATTGTTGCCACCGACTATCTAACAAAGTGGGTAGAGGTAAAAGCTACAACAAAGAATGATGCTCAGACAACTGCTAAGTTCCTATTTGAGAATGTGTTCACAAGATACGGGCTGCCTATAGAGCTGGTAAGTGATAGAGGCACTCACTTCTTGAATGAAGTTATTGAAAATCTGCTCCAAGAGTTCTTGGTTGTACACAAGAAGTTTTCCCCCTATCACCCACAAGCTAATGGCCAGGCTGAGAGCACAAATAAGATCATATGCAATGTGTTGACTAAATTGGTAAATAATAAACGCTCTGATTGGGACAAACAGCTACACCATGCTGTTTGGGCATAACGAGTGGCCTATAAAATGGTACTCCAAGCCACACCCTTTCAAATGGTATTTGGCCAAAATGCGGTGCTACCTCTGGACTTCTTGATTCCCACATTGAGAGTAGCGCAGGAGCATGAGTGGACGGGTCATGAACTCTGTTCGCGAATTTTTGACCTCGAACGATTAGGTGAAACTAGACTAAGAGCTGCAACGGGAATATATGCAGCTAAGAAAAGGGAGAAGGCGTACTTTGATGCCCATGTGAAGGAGAAAGGATTGAAAGCAGGGGACCTAATGTTAGTCTACACTTTGAAGCAACATGCAAGGAAACTAGAGAAGAGAGGCTATGGACCTATGATCATAAATAGGATCTCGACTAGTGGAGCAGTCCAATTAGCCACACTCGAAGGCAATATTCTTCCTAGCTACATAAGCGGATGCAGAGTCAAGTTATATCAGGAACCTCTCACTGAGGGAATGCTCAATCGACTCACCACTGCCAAGAAACGTAAAGAAGAGGAAAAACGAGTTCGAGAAGAAGCACAGGTAGAGGCCTTGGAACGCATCCGAAAAATGAAGATGAGAAGACAAGGACGAGATCAACCAAGGATAGATGACTATGCGAACCTAGGATATCATATGGCAATGTGTGAAATCTTAAGTGTAAGCCCCCATAGAATAGTTGACCGACGTCCTTTTGTAATCTTGGAGATAGGACAAGGGAAGAGTGCAAGGACTGCACGGGCCTTGATTGACTCAGGTGCAGCCACTAGTGCCGTTAAACTTTCTTACTGTTGAGGGTTGAAATTAAATGTCAATCCTATGGAAGCATATCTCATAGGATTGGGAGGTGTGGAAACCCCTTGCATGGGCGAGGTGGAACTTCCCCTCTACATTCAAGATGTTTTAATGACAGTTAAAGTACTAGTGTGTCAAGATGAAGACCTCACTGAGCCTCTAGTCTTGGGTCAAGATTGGATCTATGATCATGCAGTCAACCTGAACCTAAGAAGTGGACTTCTTCAGGTATGGGTAAATCAGAGTCGAATTACAGTTGAGTTAGATAATGGAGCACTCAAGGAACTAGGAAAGGCACAGACTCTTGGTCCTTCTAGGGGTGCACATAAAGTTGACAATGCTATTCTTGTCCAAAGCTATGTGATGCAGAGGAATGATGATCTCAATAAAGAAGTCAAGGACTCAACGGAACTCCCTTCTTTTCCAAAGGCCAGAGGGAGGCAGCAACCAAAGGCAGATCAATTACTGAAGACTACCCATGCTGGAGGCCAAAGGAACGTGCGAAGCAGGATGTCTCAGCCACTGAAACAAGTGTGGGTGTGGAAAGGCGAGCATCCTATTGCGGTCAAGCCACAACAACTATCTCAACTTCCTATTAGTAATCAACGACATGATACTAATAAGAAGACTCCCAAAAATTCTTTGGTGAAAGTGAAATCTATCTGGGTACCCAAGAAGTCAATGAAGGCTGGCCCACAATCAAGTCAAATTTGGGTGCCTAAGGCTTGCTTACGGGCTCAACTAGTCACACGCAAATCACACCATATACACGACAGGGTTCACTCACTCAAAGAGCCGATGCCCATTCTCATTCAACACACACAAATGCACATTTACACATGAGCACGGGCGGAATCACTTGCAAATGGGCCCCTATACAGCCTCATTTCCAAGCAGACACCCTCATAAAGCCCTCCAGAGTCTACACAAAACCAAAACATAAAGTCATTCATTGTGTTTGGCAGCCAAAAGCTTGTAATAAACCCCTTGATCCCATTTGTACATTCCTCTCCACCTACTAACTGCATCTTTTCACTTAGCTCATAAGATTAACAACACACACAATCATCGAGCACTCACTGATCGACTAACTCATCATTCACCTCATGTTAATATTGTAAGGGGGACAAAAATTGTTATATCTTGTCCATTACAATGTTAACGCATGATTCTATATTCTCACAGAATCAGCAAGCAAGCAATAACATGGCAGAAGCAGGAGGCACCAGTTCCCAGGCAGGGTCTAGCGCACAGATTGTGGACATAGAAACCCTCCTCCTTGAACCCCAACTCACTGAGAGGCCTCAAGAACTTCAAGCGGTGCATGTGCTCCCTATTCAGGACCCTCCTCAGGGACACACTTATCAAGTGGGGAAGCATGCACATTGGTTCAGTGATGTCGCAGGGCCATTGGGAGACGGCACCTACTTTTGGGAGGCAGAACTTGAGTTCAATGGCAAATGGGGACGATATCATTTCTTCACCCGCAAATTTGAGCAATATCAGAATGCAGAAGTGATGCGATCCGTATGGACCAAAGCGGGCTTGGATGACTATTTCCGGGGACATATACCTAAGCCAGATTCCTGCGCTGTTCCTATTTTATCAGTACCATCACCCCTAGCAGGGCTAAGGGAGGCAATAGTACTTTTGTGCTACCTTCACTAATGCCAGGCCACGAACTCAAGAGATTCAAACTGACCCTCAACCTAGTACGAGAAGCATTGAAGATGCAAGGTATGCATATTCCCACTGAGAAGGAAACAATGATTCCAGGAAGGATGAAGCACAAGGATCTCAACAAATTGAAGGACATGGTAGCAATGACACCAACCATCGCTCTCCACCTACAAACAATCATGCAGCACTTCGCTTTCCCCGCCCAAGAACGCTTCACAATGCCACCTAAAAAGATATGGTTCAACCTGTACTTGGTAGAGACAGAGAATCTCACCATCAATTTGCCACACTGGATCATCAATCAAATCCATCTAGCCCATCAACGATGGAATAAGAAACAGAAGAATGTGCTTCATGGGTGTTGTGCTCTGACAAGAATAATTTACAGGTGCTTAGCGTACGACGTGCCCATTCAAAGAGCACTAGTATGGTCCAGGGCCCAAGAATTCCAAAGACGGCTGTCAACGGCGGGTCCTCCATCGAAGAAGATGAGAGGGGGAGTTCAACTACCATGTGCCCAAGCAAGGGGAGCCACCACCACACTAGAGGTGACCCCTCCACGAATGCGACGTGTCCGACCATTTACCATTCGCCTACCCAGACCAAGCACCGAAGGACCCAATTTGGTGTTCCCTCCGATTCCATCGGACTTGGAGTTCCCACAAGGTTACACCCTTGCTAATTTGACAGATGAAGAAATTGCCCGTTTGATCAATGAGTCTAACCTGGAGACAGAAGCAGAGAAGACCCAAGGACAACAACCCACGATTACAACTTCAGCCCCAACCCAACCGAGAGTAGTAGAAGTAGAAGAGGATGAAGAAGAGACAGAAGAAGAAGAAGCAAACGAGGAGTATGATCAAGAATATGATGAACTTTCAGAACTAGCAAGTGCCCCGGCATACTCGGCCCAAATAAAAAGATTATACGAAACCATGAAGCGAGTCCAAGAACAACACAAATTGTCGCTCGAGATAGGAAAGATGATCATGAGCCAAATGTTAGTCGAGGAAGGTGTGGATGACATGTTTATTGAATCAATGAACCTGCACGCTGATGCAGTAGGTTTAGATGAGGCTGTTCATGCAGCCATGGCTTATATTCATCGATTTGAGAAACGAGTGCCTACTCGCCCCATGCGATCTGGCAAACAAATCCACGTCAATGTATCAGAGCCAGGAGGTAACACACAAACAGAAGAACATCAGGCGGAACCACTCTCACCACCCACCTCACCTCTCACTACACAAGTCACCTCACCACCTGGCACTACCACACCTATTCCTACCATTACCACATTCGTCATCGGAATTCCTCTCTCTCCCGGCATCCAATTCGGAGGAGTTACCATGCCCAGTTTCACAACACTCTTCACAAATATCACATCCACCCCACCCACTGTTCCCATCTACACAATCACACACACGTTCGACACAATGGAAACATCACCAGCCACAGCACCACTCCCTCCCCCCATGCAGCCTCAATCTCCCCTACCCCCTCCACCTACCTCACCACTTGACTCCACAGCATTCACAACTCCCTTCCCCTTCCCCATTCCCCCTGCATCTTCATCTTTCCCTGCATCGTTTAATGTAAATAGTATATTCATGGCATGACATCAATGTGTGTATCAACTTCAGAGTGAGTATCAGGCTCTCGAAGACCGTCATCATCAACTGACTACGAATCATCAACAACTACAGAGACGGCTTACAATTATAGAAGAAGAAAATGCAGACCTCAATCAACATTACACCACACTCGAGCAAGCTCATCAAACCCTCTTGGAGACACCCCAACCATCACAAGTGCCATGTGTCAAACAACTCGAAGCTTTACTAGAAGTCTACCAAGCAGATAATCTAAGAGTCCGGCGTAATTTGACTCTACTCAGAAAACACATGACTACTGCACTTGAAGAAAACAAGCTTCTGTAGAAGCAAAACGAAGAAAACCTGGAAGCTGCCATGGAAGGCTCTCCCCACGAAATCGACCCAGAACAATTCAAAGCAGTGCCCTCAAAAACAATGAAGACTATCCTGGAAAGCTATGCAGATCTATTAGAAGCACATGACGATTTGGAAAAGGAACGGGATGCACTACGCCGCCAGCTCAGGGAACAGGAGGCACAACCCAAAGTCATAGAAACTACCACGACTTCAGAGGAAGTAAAGGCATTAACAGAGCAGGTGGCAGAATTGTAGAAGAAGTTACTCGAATATGAAAGACAACCCTCTCCAGTTGTAGAACCAGAGCCAGATGAATTGGTACCCATTGAGGTAGACGAATCGTATGAGGAACCATATGTTCCTATGCCGATGCCAAGAGGTCAGCAAACCTCAGAAGGAATGGATACCTTGGAAGTCGAAGTACCCGAATGGCTCCAGACACTCGAAAAGATAGTGAAAACCCATGAAGATCGAGTGGCAATCCAAATCCAATCAATGGTCAAATTAGAAGAAACCGTCATAAAGTCAGAGTATTTCTGCAATATGTCTCATCATAGATGGATAGGCACCAACGACGATCAGTATGTGCCATATTGTGTACTCCTGGCAGATTACAACGCAAAGATTCAACAACGATGTGGCAAGGCTCCAACCTTCGCCACACAATTTGGGCCCGATGATATCCTAGAGAGTGCTAAAAAAGGATCCATTCATCAACCCACCTGGAGGATCCGTCTTCTTGAGACCTATCCATAGATGGTTGGTACTTGGACTAACATGCCACTCTTTATTAAATACAATCCCTGTTATGTTCCAGTCTTCCACAGACGCACCTGGCCCGAATTTACCATTGCTGTAAAGAACGTCAAAGGTTGTGCAAAGTGGTTAAATTATGTCTATCTAGCACCTCCACAAGGACCTCCTACTGTTGCTTACATGATTTCTACAATCCGTCACTGGAGCATTCGCCTACGGAACACCCCTGATGTGATGGCACAGATGTGCATGAAGATCTCCGAATTAATGCTCATCACATTCAGGACATTCAAGAATATCAAGGAACCCCACTTTTCAGGAGTTGGCTTCACTGCAGGCAACCAAGATCTGGTATATGACATGAGCACTACCCCCTCAATAAAGGTAGTATATGCCTGGCACGCAAGAATAAAATACCTCCCAGCATGCTTCAAGCAGACCTTCGAGGAGATGTTCATCACAGGGTTTTGGGAATATCACTCAGAAATATTTGTACCCAAGCCCTCACATCTCCTCCAACTATTCGCTGTGGAGAGGACTATCTACTCAGATCAATTGCGAGTGCCACATCCAGATGTCCCAGGTCCAGTGGATTGGGATGCATTGCTGACAGACCTAGCACGGGGGCTACGATTAGAAGAACACCACCTCGCTTCCCATGTGGTTCAATATAACGTCCAACGCACGGCTAGACAAGTGTCTGTCAGAGACGACAGACGCGAGAGAGGGGGGGGTGTTGGCAGTAGTCAAGGAACTGAAGGACTCACAAGACAAGGAAGCCTACGAAAGGAGTCGGAGCGAAGAGAAAGCACAAGCAGACACAATAGTCAAAGACGATATGGCAAGTAGGCCATTTAAATTTTTCATGCATCAAAGAGTTGGGCACACAAGAAGAAGGAGCAAGTAGGGAGCTCCAAGAAATGTATGTCAAAATGTTAGAAGAGATCCCTACAAAAATAGTGATTTTCATTACTAAAAACCATTGTAAATACCATTTCATATTTTTCTAGCTCCATTTTGTGCAAGCCAAGGAGTCCTTGAGCTTGAGGAGCTTTAGAAGTACCTCCCTATCAGTTTTCACATTTTTTAGACTCCGTTTGAACCTCCAAATAGGCCCTAGAACCTAATTTTTAACTAGGCCGGACACTAGGTCTGGATAGGGCCAAAAGCTAGTGAGAAACTATAAATAGAGCTAGAGAGCTCATTTTTGAGGTTAGCTTGTAATAGAGTTGAACTTGTATGAGCATTTTGGAAGTAATCTAAAAGAACTCCATTGTCTTTCTCTTTGTCTTGCCGTGTGTACGTGTGTGTGTGTATGTGTGTGCATGTTTGTGTGCTTCTCACTCACACACTTGTGCCTTCACTTGCTCGAGGTCATCATACCATCCTCACGTCTTCCCGGATTGACATTAAAGGAGGTGCTACTCATCACTGAGCTACAGTCAAACACTCCAAATCTTTGGCAACCCTCCCAATTTTGATCAAGGCAACACATTCGGCAAATTTGGGTGCCCAAGTTCATGGTGATAGCTAAGTCCAAGTCTCGCCAGCTCTGGGTACCTAAAAAGTGCTTTGTTTATGCTTCAACCTTAGTCACCTCTAAGAAGACCTTTCTTGAGACTACTAGGAAACCCTACACACCTTCTTTTGTAAATTACACTTCATCTTGTCTAAACCCCCGTGTGACACAGAAATGGATCCTTAATCCTTCTACAATCACAATGACTCTCAACCCAGCTCATCCTGACCATCGACTTAGTGAAACTAACACTCTTATTAACCACTGCATGCAGACCTAGTTAGAAAACTTCATATCACCATATTCCTTGTAACATATACTAACTCTATAGGCAATACTCATTCGAAATCCATTGTAAAGCCATGCACCTCACACACTCCTACTCACATTCAAGCACGCACTTCTCACAATTCACTTCTCACATCGTTAAAATCACACACTCCACAGGAAGCATCTTGGTGGTGGAAAGGAATGGAGGTCTTATCTTCTTGGGATCTTAATTATTTTCCATGACTAATGTGTTTTCCTCTTCACTTCAGCTTAGGTCCTCAACACCAACTCTCCATCATGCAAGCGGAAGGTTTTACCAGTGTTGTTGGGAAAGATGGATGGATCCTTCAGAAGATTGAGTAGGTGCTGCTAATCCTGCTTTGCACCAGCCCTCAGTGACTCCAGATATGATTAGTAGACACCCTTAGCTTCCAAATGATACCAAGAGATCATATATGTAGTTTGCAAATGATGTGTGTAGTGATCAAATCAAAACAGACTACTTGATACTTCACAAGTCTAAGAAAACTTGCTATTTTGGTATTGACACCTGCTCAGTCTTTCACTCAGTATGACCAGTACACTTACAATTGGCAAAATTCCTTCTAGAGGTATTCTATTAGCTTAGTAAGCTACCATTTGCAAGTGGAATGAGATAAAATGATAAACTATACTAGGAGAAATCATTTTAGCAAAATTATGGACACCCCCGACTTTTTAGGAAGTATGCAGACAAATACCAGTGAGCACTTCAACCGTGATTTCTTGAAATTGGCTGAACCAAGTTGCTTCAAACCTTGTATGCTTGTAGTATGCTTTGAGCTGGATCTACAAAGCTTTGAATCACTTGATTTGGTGCAGTAGGCACTGAGATATGCCTCTTTGAAGTTGACAGACTTGAAGTAATATACTCAGAGAACACAGAAGTGATAGGTGTAAATATATGTATTAATTCACATTGATGTACATTCCCATTGGCATGATAGACATTGCCAAATGGTACTCAGAGGTGTAGGCTATGGAGGAGAGCTCACACACTCAATACTAGCAGAAATGAAGCTTGGGATCTCTCTCACACTACCCGCGAGTTTTCTTCTCACTTTAATATGAATTGGAAGTTGATTTGAACTTCAAATTCAAATCTAAGACTTCCTATAATCACTCCTCTAAAAGTAGGGAGATATTCTCTCAACTTATACCATCTAATTTTCCACGAATCTATTAGGTAAGTGATTACATAAGAATGCCAAGTCATTTAGACTTTTACAAGAGATAAAATGGTAAGAACTTATAAGCATAAGTTCCTATGATCCTTCCTTCAAATGATATCTTCATGAAGTAATCCAAGCCAAATTGTGAAGGCTTGAATTGCACCAACAGCTCCCCCTCAAGCCAAACATTTTGGCTTAAGTCTTCATCTTCATTTCAATCACATCCTGCAATCCAATCATGTTTTTGAATCTGCATAATTTGTTTCCATCCAAAGCTTTAGTGAGTAAATCTTCTATGCTTCTGATTCCTTGGACATCATTACCTGTAATGATGATGTCATCAACATAAACACAGAGATAGATTACCTCTGAATTGCTCCTTTTGATAAACAATGAAGTGTCTGCCTTGCTCATAGTAAACCCTTGGTCTTGGAGGTATGTTGTCAGCCTGTAGTTCCATGCTCTAGGTGCCTGCTTCAATCCATATAGAGCCTTCTTCAATTTACAAACATAATTTACCTTCTTGGGATCTTCATAACCAGGTGGTTGTGACATGTAGACTTCTTCAGATATCCATCCATTCAAGAAAGCATTCTTGACATCTAATTGGTACATGTTCCAATTCTTGGATGCAGCTACACTCACTAATACTCTGATTGTTGGCATCTTAGCCACAGGAGAAAATGTCTCCTCATAATCAATGCCTTGGGTTTGTGCAAAACCCTTGGCTACCAACCTAGCTTTGTACCTGTTGATTGTACCATCAAAGTTCCTCTTTAGTTTGTAGATCCATCTGGATCCTATCACCTTCATAGAGTCCTTCTTGGGTACCAAGTCCCATGTGTCACTCTCCTTGAGAGCTTCTATTTCTTCATCCATAGCTTCTTTCCATTCTGGTTTGGTGATTGCCTCTTCATATGAACCTGGTTCTTCACTTAACAAGTCCTTTGCAAGATAAATTGAATGCTTAGTTACAAGAGATGTATCATACCCATATCTGATAGGCTTCTTACTTTCTCTATGAGATCTCCTTATTGCTTGATTTGAAGATTCTGGTATATCCTCAAGCTTCTTCATCTTCATCTTGCCTCTGGACTTCCATGCCTTGAATTCTTCAAGATTGATTGTGTCATCATCTTCTGAACTTGAGTCTTCCTTCTGGATTGGTTCTTCCTTTGAGAGTTTTGGAAACTCCTCTTCCAAATCATAGGGTAGACTAACCTTCCTGCATTCATTCTCATACCATGAGTCATTCTCATCAAAGATGACATCTCTGCTTACCTTGAACCCTTTGTTGGTTGGGTTGTAGAATCTGTACCCTTTTTGATTCAAGTCATAACCAATGAAAATACATTTTTCTGCTTTAGGGTCTAGCTTTCCCCTTACCTGTGAGGGAATATGCACATATGCTACACAACCAAAAATTTTGCAATGATCCAATGATGGTCTCTTACCATGCCAAGCTTCATAAGGTGTCATTCCATCAAGTGATTTTGATGGCAACCTGTTTATGAGATAGGTGGCAGTAGAGACACTCTCTGCCCAAAGATAATTTGGCAACTTCTTTTCATTAAGCATAGACCTAGCTGTTTCAACAATAAGCCTATTCCTTCTTTCAGCTACCCCATTTTGTTCAGGTGAGTACCTTGTGGTTATCTCCCTTTTGATGCCTCTTTCCTGCAAGAAATCTTCAAACTCATTTGAGAAGTATTCTCCTCCTCCATCTGACCTTGGCTTTTTCAAGTTCCTTCCTGTTTGATTTTCAACTAGTGCAAGATATCTTTTGAAAAAATTAAACACTTCATCCTTGTGCTTCATAAAGTATAACACAGTCCATCTGCTATAATCATCAATGAAAGACACATAGTACCTTGATCCTGAAATGGAGGGATCCTTGCTAGGTCCCCAAACATCTGTGTGTACCAAGTCTAGGTAGTCTTTATGCATAAAACCTTTCCTTGTATAAGGTAACCTGTGAGACTTACCAAACTGACAAGCACCACATTTGTAAATCATGTGTTGCTTGGATACATTAGGTATCCCAAGCACACATTGGTCCCTGCACATTTGCTTTAAGGTCCTTTCACCTATGTGACCTAATCTCTTGTGCCATATTTCTAATTATGAAAGTGTTTGATCCTTGTAATTGTATAAAGCAATGTTTTTGGTGTCTTCTAGCTCAAAAGTAAATAATCTACCTGATTTTTCTCCCTTGGCTATCCTTTTGAATCCATGTCTTGGGTCCTCCACATATGCTCCATGTTGATTGAACCTGACCTGCAACTCTTTCTCCACAATCTGACCAACACTCATTAAGTTTTTGGTAATGGTTGGTATATAAAGTACCCTGCTCAATAGGTTCTGGTTACCATCACAAGTTTTTACATTTCCAATCTTTACTACAAAATGCTTAGTATCATCACCTGTCTGTACTTGATGTTTGCCCTTTGGTTCCTCAAGATCAGAGAGTAGTGCCACATTGCCAGCTACATGATTAGAACACCCTGAATCAATATAAAACAGATGATCATCATTGATACCTGACTTGGAAGTCATATTCATGATCAATAGGGAGTCATCTTGCTCCTCTGTGTAGTTGTTGTAGTCTTTCCTATTTCTGAATCCTCCTTGGTAGTTACCATTATGGTTGTTGTTGTAATTGTTGTTGTAATTATTGTTGTAGCCATTGTAGCCTTGGTGTTGGTTGAACCTTCCTCTGCCTTGAGAGTATCCACCTCTTGAGTAGCTTCTTCCTCTCTGATTTTTGTAGTTTCTGTAGCACTCATCTGTGGTGTGGTTAGACAATCCACAAATATTGCATGGTGATGAATTGTAGGGTCTCCCCCTACCTTGCTTACCTCCTCTGCCCCTGCCTCTTGAAGATCTACCTCTCCCTGCATAGTTGGCTTGGGAGGTACAACCTTCATCTTCTTTCTTTTTACCTTTACCTTGATCTTTAATCTTTTTATCAGTATATAGGGAAGAAGGAGTGTTACCTTTAGATGTATCTCCAGCCTTTGTGAACTTTGCTTCATGTGTGAATAGTTGGCCCATCATAGTTGTGAGATCTGGGGTATGCATGTCCATATAGAGATCCATTGCAGTGGTGAAGCTTTCCCACTTATCATCTGCCTTTAGTCCATTGGTTACTTGCCTTACTATTTGTTCCTCTTCAATCTCCTCTCCTATGCTTGCTAATTGGTCTGCCACATCCTTGATCTTGGTCACAAATTTTGAGACTGATTGCTTTGGTTGCTTCCTAAGGGTTGTGAATTCAATCCACAATTGATTCTTCATGGCCCTTGTATTAGATGAAAAATATGATGACAAGGTTCCCAAGTTTCTTGGGAAGTCTTACAATTCCTGATGTGAGGTAAAAGGAAATCAGATATAGAGTTAAGAAGATAAGACCTTGCCAATGCATCTTTTGCACACCATGTATTAAGCCTTTCTTGTTCTTCCTTGGTGGGTAGACCCCTTGCTTTGAATGAGGGCAATTCCTCATCTCCTGAGATGAATCCAAATAGACTTCTTCCTTGTAGATAGGTCTTCATCCTCAGAGACCAAGCTTGATAATTGTTCCTGTCCAATTTGTCAATGAATGAAGGAAAACCATCTCCCATGTTACCTTGTTTGCTCTGATACCACTGTTGGGAAAGATGGATGGATCCTTCAGAAGATTGAGTAGGTGCTACTAATCCTACTTTGCACCAGCCCTCAGTGACTCTAGATATGATTAGTAGACACCCTTAGCTTCCAAATGATACCAAGAGATCATATATGTCAAGAACAAGAAGGTGTGCAAACACAGTGAGATTTAGGGCTTCATATCTCAAGATGTACAAAATTGATGATGATGAAACTTGAATATGCAACACTCTTATCTAACTAACCCAAGTAGATGTATAGAAAATGGATGCTTACACATAGACAAATTTACAAGACAAGTTCTTTGTGTGCTTGAATGTACTACAGTAGTATATAGAGAAAGACTTACTCAAAGACAATGATCTAAGAATGTATGATATTGAACATAGGATACTTTGAAAGTGTAGAGTACTACTCCTCCATGAAGTGAGCACAATGTATGCTCAAAAGTGGAGCTCAATCCTACGACTAAGAAGCATATGTATTTATACATGATTTTTGAATTTGAACTTGGTGATTCATCCATCTAAAAGTGATCTTACACTTTAGCAATGGTATAAATTTGATTCCATTTGCCAAAGTAATGGATTAGGCTCCAATGTAAATACAAGGAATTTCCACAAGCATGTGCTATCATGTGAACCTATTTGAGTAAGATGATTTATGAGAGTAGTCCTTGAAGCTTAGCAAAGCTCTTAGGCTTGCTATTTGCACCAAAACATCCCTCTCAGGCCTAAGAAGCTTGAGTCTTTAGTACTTCAAGATCTCTTGCAATCTAATCATTGATTTGAACCTTTTTAACTTGCTTCCATCCAATGTCTTTGTTATCATATATGCACATTGTTGATGAGTTGATACATATGAAAGCTGAATCTCCTTGATTGTAATCTTTTCCGTGACATAATGATAGTGTACTTCTATATGCTTAGTCCTGGCATGATAAATTGGGTTAGGAGAAAGATGATATCCAAAGATGTATGTAGTGGAAGATTTTAGCCCTAAATTAGAGTATACAGTTTTAATCCACATTGCTTCCTATGTAGCATTTGCAAGTCCTCCATATTCAGCATGTGTTAATGAGAGTGCTATAGTTGGTTTCTTCTTTGAAGACCAAGAAAGCAACTTTTTACTTGCAAAGGTGAGGTATCTAGATGTGCTTCTACTATCATCTTTATAGCCTGGCCAATCTACATCAGATAAGAGTTTTATATCTATATCAAATGTGTAGGGATTGTACAAACCTTTATTGATTGTACCCTTCAAATATTTGAGCATTCTCTTTGCTACTTCCATGTGAGGTTTTCTTGGAGTATGCATGAACTAAGTCAGGACACATAGTCCATAACAAATATCCAACTCTAGTTAGTGTGGCATTGTGTACCTAAGCAACAACTTAGGAACTTGTGACAAAAGAGACTATTCCTCTATCTCCAACAAGTGCATATAGTGGGGATCACACATTTACATGGCTTCATGAGGTTTTCATAGGAATTTGAAGAAGAAAAATTGTGCCAATAATTTGAAAATTTTTTGGCGCTCCTCTTTTGTGCTCCTTTACTCTGCAACACTCTCCCCCTCTTTGTCTCTATCGTCCCTTGATAGGCTTTGCTTCATGCCTGCAGCTTGCTCATAGCTCTTCAATACACACCCAGTGGTCAAAGAAGCGGTTAGGACCGTCAATGAATTTGTTACCTTATCCGATCCGAGTCCTTTGCTTGTTTAATCCCCTTGGTATTCCTTACATTCATCAATCTAGGTTGCTATGTTAATTTGGGTTGCCACGCACGCATCCAGCGGCTAAGAATGTGATATTCTTAATCACACTCTTCAACTTCTTAGCCTCTTCCCTTTCTAACTTATGGTCTTCGGATATTTCTTTGTTCTCACACATCTGACCCTATTGTATCTCTCTAGCCTGTTTTACTTATTTTGCCACATGCATCATTTGGTCAACCTTGCATCAGTTTCTATCTTTCAGTTGATGCTTAAAAGTTTTGTCTTTAAATCTGTTTTCACATCCTCTAGGACTTGATGCTTTTCTTTAGCTTGTTCATTTCTTTCCACCGCACACACCTGATGAACGAAGAAGTGATAAGGACTTTCAGACAATTTGTTATTTTATCTAATCCTAAGTCCTTTGTGTACAACTTCCCCTTGAAAGGTCCTGGTTTTGATTCTTTGTTTAATCCACTCTTCGAGACCTGCTTCTTTGGTGTTGCAGCCTGATGTGTGCCCTTGCGGGGCTTTGGGTAGAGGCTTGTGCTTCCTATTGAACAGTCTTTCTTTTTTCTTCTTCTTCTTTTGCTTGATTCTCCTGTTCTCCTTCCACATGTCCCCCCTCTTGAACTCTGTCATCCTCGATAGGCTTTGGAAGTTGAAGGGAGTACATATTCTATATCTTTTGCTCTCTTTCATTTAGCAGATTGTCTTCATGTATCATTAATTGCTTCCACTGTTCGAACTTGACACCGTCATGGGGTGTTGGCGATGATCTTCAAAAAAGCTTAATTCATATGCTCTGAGCTGTGCATTTAGGTTAGTAGACATCTTCAGGAATACTTCTGAATCAATTTCAAAAAAGCCGGTGAAGAATGATTCTTCAAAAGTCTGCATATAAGTACTAGGTAATAACATAATCCTCAAGTAGTAGGCCATAATAGTTAGTCGGCTTGGCATGATAGAAAGATCGAATACCAAAATATCTATTCTCTGATTAATACCAATAAAATTAAAAAATGTATATTCTACGTGCTTCAAAGACTTTGAGTGTTGTTAGAATCATACTGAGTATTTTATTCGTTAGCTTGATTATTAGATCAGGAACCTTTGTGTCATATGGAGTATCCTATATGAATAGTATTTAGAGGTATGACCCTCCTCTTATTCATATAGAGTATGATGCTCACATGAGTGCCAAGTGGCACTCATGAGAGGAACCTTGACCATGACCCATTTTGGGTGTAGAGAGAGAGAGTAATCTTTTTGAACACACCACGCGGCTGGGCGGAAAAGGACTTTTCGATCTCCGTGTCCACATCTCTGAGTAATCGATCGGCGTGAAGTAACAATCCCAAAACTGGGGAGTTCATCGGAGCAGACGACCTTCTGACATTGGTATCGGAGCAAGACCGCGACGGGACAACCATCATCAAGAACCGACGGCCCACAGGCGGCCCGCGACGGGACAACCATCATCAACAACCGACGGCCCACAGGCGGCCCGCGATCAGAGAAGGCCCGAAGGCGTCCGCCAGCCCACGAGGGGGAGATTTGCTCCTCCCTCCCCACTCCAAGGTGAAAGAGAGCATCTTATGCTCTTGGTTTTATAGGCTTCTCCTCCGCCTGCAGCGAGCTCATGTGGGATAATTTGATCCATCGAAGGTGAACTCTGAGTTTTTTCGAATATAGTAGCAATAAGCTTTGGATAGGAGAAGATTTCGAGTTTTTTCCCAAACTTTGGAGCTTCAAATCTATGATCTAGATCAATATTTTGTAAAAATCATGAGGGATATATGTATTATGGGCTGTGGTTATGGGATGGGAGGTGTTGGTTTGGTGAAAGAAGCTTTCATTCCTCAGTTTTGAGCTTTCCAAACCTATCTATTCATGAAGATGAAGCTTTTCACTTCCCACCGGTGACATACCTCACTTCTCCGGACCATATCTTCTTCATACCATATCGGATTTTCAAAATCTTGGTCACGTTTCGAAGCTACGCTTTCAAGCTTCGCTCAGAGACCATCGGTGTTGGATTTGGAAGAGATTTGCCCTACCAAAATCTCTTTGCAGCGCTTCAGCAGGAACTAGGCGGCCACTCCCGGGCCTAGTTTTTCTTCATCCGGACTCCAAATCCAATTTTTTCACTTGGGATTGTCTCAATTTTTTGAAGTGCAGGTGCTGGACAACACTTTGTGGACTGGCGAGGATTGGAAAATTTCTGAAATTGTTCAGTTGCATTCAGTTTGCCCGTTTGAGGCTTTTCCTACGCACTTTTGGTGTTATTTTGGATGGTTTATGGTGCCTAGAACCTCCCCGGACCAAGCGGACATTTCCAATTTTCTTTTGGGACTGGCGAGGACTCAAAATCAGCGGCTTGAAGCATCAAGGACCACCTGGATTTAGCTTCCGCAACACTACTTTGTATCAGGGAAGTGCTCTTGTGTTATATCTCTCTTCTTCTTGCATATTTTAACTCTACTTCCATTCATTTTCATACTCTCTAGTTAGCAAACGGGGGAAGGGTACTTAAACATGGAAAATAAAGGCAAACAAGTAGTTGAGACCACTTCTCCACCTAGAGAGCAATTAGAGGATCAGGATGCTAGGATGGAAGAAGTAGAGTTAGGACAAGAAATAGAAGAGAATATAGAAGAAAAAGAGCCTTCACAGCAAGAGTACACTTATGAAGAGCTTATAGATGAATTTGTCACTCGTGACCAATTCATTGACTTGAAAGAGCAAACCCTCAAGTTAGAGAAAGATTTGGGTAGCATTACATCTCTTATACAGCAACTTAAGTCTCAAATGATCTCTCTTGAGACTAGTGTCACTTCTTTCCTAGCTAGGAAGGAAAGAGAGACTCCTACCATTCCTCTAGAGATTACTAGGAAAGAGACTTCTCTTCCTAGTAAATATAAAGGAGAGAGCTCTAGGGAAGCTCCCCTCCTGAAAGACTTAAAGCCACCAACCTTCACGGGGGATGACCGAGACAGGAATAAGGATGCAATCTACACTTTTTTACAAAAGTGGCAAGATTTGCATCAATTGAAGGGCACCCCACCTGAGTATCGTGTGCTAGAGGCGAGTCTCTCCCTCGGCCCGCGTGCTTATAAGTGGTGGATGAGTCTTAAGGAGGCAAACTCTATCCCTAGTGACTGGACTCAGTTTGAGACTCTTTTTCTAAAAGAGTTTCTTCCTGAAAATGAAGAGGAGAGGAATTGGGATGAGTGGGATAGGATTACTCAAAGAGGCAGGCCTCTTTCAGTCTATCTATCCCACTATAGAGAGATCACTTTGAAGCTTAAGGGTCTAGATGATTTTCAGAAGACTAGAGGGTTTGTTAGGGGCTTGGATAAAGCCATAAAGAGGGAAGTCAGGAGGAATGCGCCTAAGACGTTTGAGGAGGCGATCAAATATGCACAGATATATGAGGACCATAACTGTCCTCAGTATACTCCTATGGAGACGGATCAGCCCCTTAAACCTCTTAGCACCACTAAATTTAAGAAAAAGTTGCCTTTTGGGAAAAACAAGGTTTTTATTAAAAAACAAAGATCACAAGGGCCTAAGCTATCCACAGACCAGTTCGAGAAGGCCAAAAGAGAGAACCTGTGTTTTAGGTGCCTATCCCCTAGCCACTCGCAGTGGAACTGTCCACTCAAGAAGGGGGAAGAAAAGAAGAAAGGACCAGAGTCTAGTACGGCTCCTGAAAGGGGCAAAAAGGCGGTCCACCTAGTGCAGACCCTTCCCATTCATGGCAGCCCTAGCTGCAAGGGAGTGGAGGTGATGCACGAGGATATAGAGCACACGTGTTGTTTGACTCAGTCATTGTGGTCACCGCAGTTTGGACCACATGACTTGGTCAAGCTACATGGTAGTGTATACGGGACCAGGGTGCGAGTCATGATAGATGACTCTGCCACTCATAATTTCATTAACTATGCTTTGGTCAAGAAATTGAAGATTCCCCAACAGCCTAGTGCACATAAATACATTGTATCTATGATGCAAGGGCAAGATAAAAGAATATGGGATACTATGGTATCCAATTTGGAAGTCAAGATGCAGGATTATACAGATCATATGGACTTCCAAATTATGAACATGGAGAGGACAGATCTAGTCTTAGGAAGAGAGTGGCTATGGGGCTTGGGAAATACACTTAAACGCAGTTATCAAAATAACACACTCGAGTTTGAAAAGAATGGAAGTAAAGTTTATATTCAGGGAGAGAGAGATGTACCTAGTGCACCTCTCATCTCATCATTAGAGTTGTATAGTCTCTGTTGTTCACAGCATGTACAGGATATGTTTTTATTGTATAGTCATGATATGGAGCATTGTATAGACAGCTCATCTGATGTATATTTTCATGCTTTGAATGTAAATATGAACAGGACTTTCTACTATTCTTTTTTGCAAGAGTGTGTAGTTAAAAGTTTTAAGGATCTTATGTTTGAATACAGAGATGTTTTTCCCACTGACTTACCTAGAGGGCTACCACCTGAGAGAGGGGACATTGACCATGCCATAGAGGTTGTTACTAACACTAACCCTATTTGTAGGCCACCTTATAGGCTTAGTGTTTCTCAGCATGAGGAGGTTGAGAAGCAATTGCAGGATTATTTAGATAAAGGCTTCATCAAACCTAGTAACTCACCATGGGCATCGCCAATGCTCCTAGTTAAAAAGAAAGATGGCTCTATGAGACTATGTATAGATTATAGAGCACTTAATAAGGTAACTATCAAAAATAGATTTCCAATGCCTAGGTTGGAAGATCTATTTGATCAGTTACATCAAGCTCGGTATTTTACCAAGCTTGACCTTAGATCAGGATATCATCAGATCAGGATTAGGGCAGAGGATGTCCCTAAAACTGCATTTAGGACTAGATATGGGCACTATGAGTTTTTGGTGATGCCTTTTGGTCTCACCAATGCTCCTGCCACTTTCATGAAACTCATGAATAGTGTTTTACGGCCTTATCTAGGACATTTTGTAGTAGACTTTTTAGATGACATTCTGATCTATAGTGCATCAGAACAGGAGCACTTGGAACACTTGAGAAAAGTATTTCAAGTGCTAAGGGAAAATTCGCTCTTTGCTAAGGAATCAAAGTGTGAATTTTTCAAAACAGAGGTTAGGTACCTTGGGCATATAGTCTCCCAAGATGGAATCCAGATGGATCCTGAAAAAGTAAGGGCTATTATGGAATGGCCACATCCACGGAACCTGGAGGAGCTGCAGATCTTCCTAGGTTTATCAGGTTTCTATCGAAGATTCATTAAGAACTATGCCAAAATTGCTGTCCCGATGACGGAACAGCTTAAAGGGAAAGGGAAAGCCTTTCTTTGGGGAGACGAACAGAAGCAAAGTATGGAAAAGTTGAAGGTAGCAATTGCTACAGCTCCACTTTTACACATAGCAGATCCCAATAAACCATTTGTGGTTGAAACTGACGCGAGTGATTTTGCTATAGGAGCGGTTTTAGTACAGGATGGTCGACCATTAGCTTTTGAGAGCAAGAAACTAGAACCGGCTCAAAAGAATTACTCCGTCTATGAGAAGGAGTTGTATGCAATAGTCCATGCTTTGAAGAAGTGGCGTCATTATTTATATGGTGCCAAAGTTACGATAGTGTTTGATCAAGAGAGCATTAAGTGGCTCTCTAATCAAACAGACCTTAAAGGTCGTAAGGCCCGATGGGCAGAGACCCTTCAAGAGTTTGATTATGAGCTTAGGTATAGGAAGGGAAAGTTTAATGTAGTGGCTGATTCACTTAGCCGCATGCCTATGCTCAATGGACTGAGTTTTACTCAGATCACTAGCGAGCTACTTGAGTCTATTAGAGGGAAATGTAGGCTTGATCCTGCATATTCCGAGATTTGGGAAGCCATAGAGAATGGGGATCGTGATATACGGGTTTCCAATGAGGATGGAGTATCGACGGGTACTCAAGAAGGATTCAAGTGGAAGAATTACAGTGTCCATGATGGATATCTGTTATATAAAGGTAAGGTGTGTGTCCCTAGAGATACTGAGATGAGACGGCATATTTTATATGAGTGTCATGACACACCTAGTGCGGGACACCCAGGAGTTAACAAGACTTATGATCTTGTTAAGAGGCAGTTTTATTGGCCTGGACTTCATAAGGACGTCCTAGAGTATGTGCTTAAGTGCAATAAATGCCAGGTCAACAAAGCTGAGAGATTAAGGATTGGAGGGCTACTCCACCCATTGGATATTCCCAATGGGAAGTGGGAGAGTATCTCCATGGACTTTATAGTCGGATTACCTAAGACACAGAGAGGGCACGACTCGGTCTGGGTAATTGTGGATAGGTTAACCAAAATGGCTAGGTTTATTCCGACACATACTACAGTGAAGACACCTGAGTTGGCTAGACTCTTTGTAGAGAACCTATACCGGTTATATGGTCTTCCTTTAGACATAGTTTCTGATCGGGATAGGAAGTTCACTAGCCACTTTTGGAGAGCGGTCTTCAAAAGGTTGGATACAAAGCTTAGCATGAGTACGGCTGAGCATCCACAGTCGGATGGGCAAACAGAAAGGGTTAACCAAATACTAGAGGATATGCTTCGAGCATATGTGAATGAAAGGCAAACTAATTGGGAAGAGTACTTACCTATAGTAGAGTTTGCATATAATAGTGCCAAGCACTCTTCCACTGGGCATAGTCCATTTATGCTTATGTATGGGTTTCAGCCAAGGGCTCCTTATGCAGTTGGCTTGCAGAATGAAAAAGTTCAAGCTGCAAAGGACTTCTTGGAAGAAATGAATGATATGCTTAGACTTGCTAAGGACAGCATTAGGAAAGCTCAGGATAGGGCTAGAGCCTATGCTGACCCTCAAAGAAGAGATATCAACTTTGAGGTAGGAGAGCAAGTCTATCTTAGAGTTCCATCTAGGTCTGAAACCATGAAGACGGGACCTTGTCCAAAATTATCTCCTAGGTATTGTGGACCTTTCCAAATACTTAAGAGAATAGGAAAGATGGCTTACCAGCTCCAACTTCCAGAGAATAGTCAAATCCATCCAGTTTTTCATGTTAGCCGGCTTAAGAAAAGGCTGGGTGAATCTGACAACCTCATTCCAGATAGTGAGGTAGTAGAGCCTATTTCTGTTCAATCTATTCCACATGAGCCAGAGAGCATACTACGCACTCGAGAGAAACGGACGAGGAGTCACTTGTATAAAGAGTGTCTAGTAAAGTGGAAAGATAGTTCAGAAGATAGTGCCACATGGGAGCGGGTTAGCACCCTTCAGAGACGGTTTCCCAGTTTAGGTTTACCTTCCCAAGAGTTTTCTTAAGGGGAAGGATATGGGGAAACAACACGGAGACAGGACCATGTATTTTTATACATGGGGATATAGTGGGAGTGGTGGTTCTATTATTTCTCTCTTTCTTTTAGACCTTCCAATACCATTTTGAGGACAAAATGGAAGTAAGGGGAAGGAAATGTCATATGGAGTATCCTATATGAATAGTATTTAGAGGTATGACCCTCCTCTTATTCATATAGAGTATGATGCTCACATGAGTGCCAAGTGGCACTCATGAGAGGAACCTTGACCATGACCCATTTTGGGTGTAGAGAGAGAGAGTAATCTTTTTGAACACACCACGCGGCTGGGCGGAAAAGGACTTTTCGATCTCCGTGTCCACATCTCTGAGTAATCGATCGGCGTGAAGTAACAATCCCAAAACTGGGGAGTTCATCGGAGCAGACGACCTTCTGACACTTTGCATACCGAGATAATCAAAATTCTATGGTTTTGACCATGTACTCTTCCATGGGTAAATAGTTATGTGGTGGGCTCAGGATTAAGGGAAAGTTGATCCACTGTTTATTCAGTTTACCTTGACTTTGCGAGTCCCAAAATTTTGGCCAGTAAAGTCAACATGGCACAGGACAAAAAGCTGGATTAACTTGAAGTAAATATGGTGATTCTTGCCAATGCACCCACAATGTTGGATTTTTCTCCATAAACTTTCCCCTCTAGATGGGATCGACGGCTTTGAACTCCTATTGAGTATAATTAAAAGTGGTGGCTTTGAAATTGAGCTGCTCATCCGGATCCTTTCCCATGGTCTTCTTGATGTTTGCTCTTTCATGATTCCATACAGGAGGTTGAAGGGCTTTATTATCACATCTAGATCTTTACTTTAGATTTGGGCCTCTTTCATGACTTTCACTTCATTTTCAAAATTTTATGGAAGTGGAGACACTAGTAGTGCCCATTCTTTCTGACTTAGTTCTGCAGTATATGGCATTGGATGATCATCATATTCATATATAATCGGCTCCCTTATTGGTGAAAAAACGATTGGGGGAGAAAGAGGGCATACCTCAGTCTCATCATTAGCCACCTTACTGGTGTCCCCAAGCTCTTTGTCCATTCTAACTTTGCTCTGAGCTCTGCTATGATTTTGTCTTTCTCTTCATGTTGTTCTTTACTAGCCTTGAGCTCGTCTTCAACTTTTGCCTTTGCTTTGCAAATGGTTTTTATCTAATCAGTATCCTCATTGCATTGCTCCATGTATTTTTGTACTACTTCATTCCACTTAAGCTCCCATGTTTTGTTTTTAGCTTTATATCTGGTTTCTAACTTGGCATGTTTCATTTGCTCTTGTTTAAGCTGATCTTCTATTGCCGACAATTTTGACTTCAATTCTCGTAATCATGTTTCTTCAATGATAGTGCTTTCCAAAGGCTAATTTAATAGAATAGAATTCATTAACTCTTATTCCTCCCATTTAGGTTATCAGCTTCATCCATATACACTTTAACATGATTTTCTAACAATTTTCTTTGATTGATCATCCTTATGTTTTTTGCTTCATACATTCCTTGTTGCTTTTTTAATGTCCTTACTTCCACTTGAAGTTCTGAGACAGATGTATTTACTTTTTTTGTATCTTGTCTTTGAGCAGCACATTTTCCTCCTGGATATGATTGCATTCTTCCATTTTCTTGGCTAATTCTTCTGTTTTTTGGATGAGTTCGTTTTGAATGGCTATATTCTTGGCTGAGAGCTCTTCACATAGGCTTTGGAATAGACTTCTTGTTTCAAATAGTTCGGCCTTTTCCTTCTCCTCATCCATCAATAGGGTTTGAGCAATCATGGTTGTGTCAATCATGTTTTTGACTATAGGCTTTAGTTGGTTTACATCTACATTCAACCATGTTTTTGATATAAGTGGTTCTCCACCTATTTGCACATCTTTAGCTTGTGCCACATGTAATGTTTCCTGATGTGGATACCTTATATGCAGGTGAATTCTTGGCTCAGCCTTCTCGATGGGGTTTGTTGTTTCTTATGTTGTCGGTTCCTCAGAGGGCACGTTTTGACAATCGACCACCACATCCAAGGGTGATGGTTCAGCAACCACTCGGATGGGTAAGATCGGTTCTTGTTCTTCTTGTACCTCAATGATGTTTTGTTCCATCTTTGGATGTATGACTATTCTGGACTTAGGAGGTGACATCTCCTTGAAAGATACCCTTGTTTGCTTGTTCAATTGGATGACATGTCCTCTTTCCATTGGTTCTTCAGTCAGAGACTGGGCTTGTATCTTCTATTCACTTTCCTTTTCTGCTCATCCATGTGTATATTAGTATCAAGTGTATCATGGTCTTGGGATGATTCATCTTCTGAGCTTGAATCATATAACCCCAGTTCTTTATACCTTTCTTGCTGTGATGCCTTCTTGGTTGCTTGCAATATTCTTTGTTTACTTGACTAATGGTACTGGTGGTCTTGTACCGTAAGGTTGACTTGACCACTCATATAAACATGTGTGGCCTCTAATGCGGTGGAGAGATCCCTTATTGTGATGGCCAGTGTTGCTGTTAATGGTACCTTCGGAAGTACATGTGTTCTCTTGGATTGTGGGGTTTCTGATCCTTCTGCCACTTGAGCTCGTTTTGCACCTCTCATGGTGGCTTTTGAGCTAGTTCGAACTTCCTCCACTATGGCCAAATCTTTCCTCTTCTTTGGTACAGTGGCGGTCTTCACATATTTTGCCATTTCAGCGGTTGATATCATAGGCCATAAACAATCTTTCCTGTCTAATGCTTGATAGATAAGCAGTGTTAAAGTAGAGCTTCCATTTAAAAATTTCTTGTGGCCCCACTACTTTTTAGCTTCAAATATCCGCTCTTGAACATAGGGGGTCATATTGATTTGGTTCCCTATTTTTTTGACTGCATGAGATAATAATTGGACTACCACTGTCTATGGGGCTGTGTATCGATGCATATTGGGAAAACAGAAGTGTCGATGCTACAAGTCTTACTTCTTCTTCTTCAATATCGATTCTATTGATTTCCAAGAAGGTCCTTTTCTTAGCCTCATGGCATTCATCCTTCAGATCGATAAGATCATCCACAGTACAACCAAATGCTATCTTGATCAGCTCATGTGTGAAGCAAATAGCATGTGACTCCCCATTGCGATCTAATAACATAGATTCATGGACAGATGGATTATCAAGCATAGGATGTAGAGTATTCATGACCTAGGTGCATCTTTGAAAGTCTGGTTTGTAGATGGGAAGCTTCAAATAGGCCTCAATTCCTCCTTGTGTCCACACCTCCATTATCCTTGGCATTTCATGCAAGATTCGAAAGTCTTGAGTCATCACAGGGAATTGATGCTCTCTATCCACAATATTTATGGTGATGAGGAACAAATGCTCACCGGTGGGATTTTCATCTCTGAAGTAGTGTCCTCGAGCCTTACCATCTGATTCAAGAGGAAATTCTAATATTTGAGCCTCGTGGATAGCTTCAAAATCAAAGGATGCTTCTTGTGTAGCTTCCAAGGTAGAGGAAGCCATCTACATTTGAATGATTCAAATGGTTAGTGTTAAACTTGGAATAAGTTTTCTTGGTGTTTCAATTGTTTACTCCGTGTGTTGTGTCCCCACTCACAGAGTGTATAAAGAACATAGTACCTGGTCTTTTTATAAACTTATATTTTCTCTTAAGCTACAATGAAAACAGAAAACATTAATGACATAGCCGAGGCAATTTTATTTATTATTTTACTCTACAAGGTGTTTCGTATTCCCAAGGAGGGAAATGTGCGTACTTAGTAGGATAGAGATGCTGCTGTGTCAAATGCATGGCCTTGTAATGTGGCCCTATTATGCTTACTTGAGGTGCATAGGAATCATCATGAGTGCAAGAGGAATTTCCTGCTCTGATCATCGGTGATGCTATTTTTGACTTTGGAATCCACATTTTTCTAGCTTTGGTGCTTTGAATGTCCTTCAAGAAGCTCCTTTCATTTGCAGGGGGTAGTCAATTTTGTTGTACTTTCACTCTCCATTTGTACCTCTTTTTAGTAGGAGTTTCTGCCTATTCCATTGGTGGCATCTATTTTATGGGAGTTCTTTGTCTCCTAAAGAGTTGCCTGTATTGCCTTTGATCTCTAAGTAAATTTGGTGGTTGCTCTTTAATGATTTTGATTTTTGTTTTGGGTATCCATATTTGATTCCTTGAAGTTTGAGCTGCCTTCAATATCTTTGGTATCCATACTTGCACTATGTGTGTGGACCTATCTTTGATCAGTTGGTCAGGTTGATGTCACCTTTGATTGAATTCCTTTTGGTTCTCCTTTACTTGAGATTTGTAGTTGTCTAACTAATCCTTGTGAACCCATATTTGCCACATCCTTTTCCTCACTGGTGAATGAATTGGTGGTAAATCCACTTTTGGTCGTTGGGCTCCCAGTCGCTTTTTTGTAATAAGATCCTCACTTGTTCCCTCCAATTGGCTAAATTGAGATGACGGGCTGAGTTGAGTATCATGAGTAATGAGAGTAGGGGTTTTTGGGCTTGAGATAGAAGTGGAAACTAGTTGATTAGGGTTCGGCATTGGTGTAAATTCACATGTAGACACACATTCGTCATCGTTATACTTCAGACAGACCGTCTTTAGAGGCTTCTCATCTAGTAGGCTAAAGACTTCTCTGTGTCCAATCTTCATAGATATGTAGCCTAAGGATAGCTGGATTCTTACCTCAAACTTGTATATCCAGTCGTGACCTAACACTAGTTCCTCCAATAGGTCGTCATCTTTACAGATTAAAAGCTTTTGATGCATTGAATTGTTACCAAGGTGTCGAGATAGGTTGACCTCTCATACACATTCAATGGTGTTTCCTCCTATGCCCACCATGTAGGCCTTAGTTGGATTAAGCCACGCATTTAATTTTCTAGCTAATGAAAAGTGTATGCAACTTAATGCCACCCTAGTATCAATCAATGCATCTACTAAGTGGTATTCCTCAGTTCCTACTCCTAGATTTAGGTAGGGTTGTCTGACTTGTCATCTTACAATAGTAGTTTCAGCTAACCTATAGTTGGCTATGGGATTTGGTTCCTCTCTTTGGCGATATCTTTCATCTCTTTCTCTTATCCACTCTTTTCACTTTTGTATGCATTCCAATGCTTCAAGTCTCGCTTCATCTATAATTCTCTCATCCTCTTCCTTTCGGTTCCTTGCCTTTAGTAGTCTATTCATCATCTCGTCCATTAATGGTTCTAAATACTTCTTCACACGACAAACACTTATATAATTTGGTAGGATTTCTCCATCCAAGGTGGCTAGGTTTACTGCTCCATAGGTAGAAGTACGGTTAATTATCAACGGTCCATGTCCTTGCTTTTGCAACTTTTTCATGTGTTGCTTCAAAGTGTATACCAGGACTAAATCACCTTCTTTGAGTCCTAATATGGGTGTCATAGTAGGCTTCTTGTCGCCTCTTTGTGGCATAAATACTTTTTACTACTTGTAATCTAGTCTCATGCAATTGTTCAATCTGATCCAATTGTTGGGACAATTCTTGTCCAATCCACTCATATCTTTCAGCTACTCGAAGAGTAGGAATCAAGAAATCAATTGGTAAGATTTCATTTTGACCATACAGAAGATTGAAAGGTGTTGTGCCTATAGTAGTCTTATAAGCAACTCAAAAATCCCAAATGGCATGATGTAATAGTCTATCCCAATCTAATCGTTTATTATTTACAATCTTGGTTAAAATGGTACATAACACTTTATTGGAACTTTCTGCCTGTCCATTGGCTTGCGGGTGATAAGGGGTCAATTTCTTATGAATCACTAGGAATTCATTCATCAAAGTTTCTATTACCTCATTAATGAAGTGTGTGCCTCAATCAATCACAATTCAATGGGTAATCCAAACCTTGTAAATATATTTTCTAAGAGAAACTTGGCAGTAGTTCTTGCATCATTCTTCCTTGTGGCCTTTGCTTCTACCCATTTGGTTAAATAATCCGTGGCTACTATTATATACTCAGCATGAGACCCTTTAGCAGGTGGGCTGATTGGTCCAATGAGATCGATACCCCATTTAGTGAAAGCTCTAGGACTAATCATGGGTTGCAGTGGCATTTCATCCCTTCGTATAGGATATTTTGTTCTTTGACACGCATCACACCTATGAACATACGTCCTCGCATCTTGATATAAAGTTGGCCACCATAATCCGGCAAAGAGAATCATTTTTGTGGTTTTGTTAGCCAAAAAATGACCTCCTCTTGCTCTCGTATGGGCCATCTCCAACACATAGACTCCGCCCCAGTCTTGCACTACCCTTAGTTGTCTCATAAAAGGTCTTTCCAAGATCATTTCATAATTACTAGCTCTCTCAAATTGACAAATAGCTAACGTGTGCTCAAAGTCTACTCTACATGTTGTAAGCACAACATTCTCTAGCAATCCCAAGGGTTTTTTGGTGTGACCATCAGGTAATTGTAATCTCATTCTTGTGGGTCGTAATGCTAGTTTTCCCCACTTCTCCCATATTTCTTCTAGGATTGCTTTTGTGGTGTAACCTTGAAAAGTAATGGGTAGACATGTGTTGCCTTCCTTCTCCTTCACTAAAGTCTCCCACTTTATCTACTAGGATTTGAATTGTATGTGTATCTTCATTGGCCTCCTTGCTGACTGCCTTTACTTCATTTTGCCTGAGTTGCTTGGCCAATCTAGCCCATATTTGCGGTTTGATTTTTTCTATAATTCTTCTAGAGTTATAGAGAACTATACTTTTGTCTCCTTTAGCTTTCATGCTATGTCTGACGTGTTGCTTGAAATTCCTTTTTCTTTGGTTCTTATTGTTGGGGCATGATAACATTCTCAATTCCGCTCATACTCTCCTATGTAGTTAGGTAGTGTGTTTATGCGTTCTAATTCCTCCGAACAATCCTCACAATTTATTTCTTGATTCATCGTTCCTAGGTTCTCTTTTGCATCCAATTCTTCAAAGGGTGGATTAATACCCTCGGTTTTTCTCCATCCCTCTTCCTAGACTCTAGCCCATAGATCCTCAAGACAATTAGCTTCTACTTCCGAGATCATAGAACTTCTTCCATGGTTTACATTGGATACACTTTCAGCTTTCTCTATGATCCTTCTGTCTTCTAGAGAGTGCTCCTAAACCTTCTTGAAATTCTCTATCAGGTATTCTTGTTCCTGGAAGGTTTTGTATAGGTTCCTCCAGTGTGTTTTGGGCTAGTTCGATCAATTTTTTGCAGATTTCTAGCCTTTCTTTTTCCAAATCCCCTCTCGGATAGCTCACTTCATGTTGTTCCACACTCGCTCCTGCTTTGATCCTAGCTTGATATGCATTTATCCACATGGCTAGATCTTCCGGTATTGGATCAGCTAAAACCGACCCAGCTTGTTGTTTATGTTGCTCTTTCTCTACTGCAATAAAATCCTTTCTAGTTGTAGGATTCACAACTTGATTTGACTCCTCTTTGCTCTTCTCTTCCTCCTTCTTTTGAGTCCACTTGTTTCTCAACTTCTCTCGTCAAGCTTTCCACCTTTGAGTCCGTTTTACCTTAGAATTTTCTTCATATTCTTCCGAATATGTCACTACTTGAGGCACTAGAGTTTTTGGTTTGTTGATTTTGTGCATAATTGAATCTAACCCTTCTAGACCTTCTTTAGCTCTTGCTCTTGTAATTTCCTTCATTGATACCATATATTCTTTGTCACTTCTAGAGGACTACCACTTCTACTATGTTTACTTGAGTGGTGTGGTTCGTCTTGTTAGGGTTTTTGGGACAATCTCTAAACAAATGCTCCTTTCCACATTCATTACAATATCCTTCCCAAACCTTATGCGGTGGCTGGTAAGGTAAAGAACATTCCCTAATGAAGTGGTCTCCTCCACAATGATAACAAGGTCCTCGAGGGATAGGGGGCCTAATCATAGGTCTAGAAGGTGCTTGGGATCTTGGGTTCGTGTACATAAGTGTAGCAATTGGTCATAGACCTCTTGTCCATATGGCTATTGCTCGTAGGCCTTCTCATAATTCATCAAGTCAGCTTCATATGTATAGTAATCTCCCTAGGGCCAATCATAGGGTTGATTATGGTTGTCCGAGCCAGTTAATGAAGTAGTTGGTACTAGGGCTCTCTTTGTGTTCTCTTCGGCTTGTGCATATTTCATTCGAACTACATTTTGTGGGTGAGGTGGTTGTTGTCCCAACATCAGCTGTGGTGGATTGTATCCTGGGTATTCGTAAGGACGTTGATTTGGAGGTGGGTTCTGGTACTGAGGATATCTAGGAAATTCCCTACTTGGGTCTATAGTTGGGTATCCATATGGCCTAAATTGTGGTGGTTGGACTGGTCTAGGTTGTCTATTGTAAGGACAATTTTCAATATTGTGATTCGTGTATTTATGTTCAATACTACAGTACTGGGTGTGACTCTATGCTAGTGGATGGTTGTAAACATATGTGTTTGATGGAACAATTCCCCTATTGCACACATGAGAAGGATGATCCCGTCCACAGTGTACATATCTCCGTAGCATGGGCATTCATAATGGGGGGTTGGGGTAATTCTTCTATCCTTGCACACCCAATTTCTGCAATCTCTTCCACATTGTTGATGTTGCTAGAGATGCTGCTAGAACTATCTTCACTCTTAGCCTTTGCTCGGGGAATCTTCAAGTCTGCTGACAAGTTATCTTCCAAATCTATAGATTCCTTCAAGCATTCACTCAGTGTTCGGAATCTTCAAGCATTCACTCAAGCATTTCTTCTATGGGGCATCTATCCACATATTGCTTAAATCTCTAAGCCGCCAGTCATACTGACTCCGTAGTGGATTGTTTGAAATTATGAATCAAAGATGAAGTGTTATTCTTAATGCCAGTCTTAGTGAACTCTTTTATCATTTTCTGAAATACTTGTTCCATATTTAGGAAACAATTGGGTTCAAGTGGTTGGAACCAAGCCAAAGCAATATTCATAAGGGTCGACCCAAATGACTCATATTGAACTAGGAAATTTCCACTTGTTTAGCACGAATCACTTGCTTGAATTTGGCTCCTCATGCATTTGGCCACTTGAATTGGCCGTAATCTTCTACCCAGTTTTGGTGGTTTGGGCATAACAAGAATGGCTAGATGTCTCACTTGAACTCCAATTCCCCTACCTAATGGTGGTCTCTCGGGCACAAGGTTTCTATTTCTTGGTTCTCCACTTGTTGGGGGTTGGTAGTTAGGATTGACTGCCGGTGTGGAAAACTCAACATTTGTCCTTGCAGGAATGTTCTATTGTTGAGCCTACCCAGAGTTTTGATAGGCATAGCTTGGTACGTCCCTTGAGGATTTTGGGAAGTGGTTTCTAGGTCTCTTGGGGGAAACACTCGAATGCCTTGATATCTTAATTGGAATCTATCTAGATCCAACATGGTCTGGTAATTTCTCATATTCGTGTCAAGATAGGTGATTCTAAAGAGATCCTTTGGATCTTGTAGATCATAAATGGTGATAGGGTTGCTACTTTCTCCCCACGAAGATGAAGGGGCTTGTAGTAGTTTCTCCATCCCGGTTACCATATACACATCGGTCAATGCATCATCCTGAGGGATCTTGTCACCTCTCCAAACTCTGGTAACTTTAGACTTACCTCGAGGTGTAGAAACCCTACCTTCATTATCTTCCCCATTAAGGTGATCTACATTCTCAGTCTCCTGTTGTTCGTTGATGGTTTTTGGACAATCGATCACTACATAAATTATTCCTCTTTTGTCCATATAGAACCCTCCTTCATATTTTATTGTCAGTTATCATGATACTCAACCTCATGATACACGATACCTAGGTATCACCATACATGGGGAGTATAGGTATCAGTGATACACGATACCTGCTAGGGATCACGATACATGGGAATTCAAGTATCACCATTCTTGAACTCAATCGGTTATGATACTTGGGCTTATCTCACTCAAATCAAAAGATTTTTTTTGAAATTTTTGTGTTTATGTGATCCTTGTGCACTCCTCTCCACTCCTATGTGCTTGTGGAAAATAAAATCTCACTCTATCCCACGATACTTCTTCTGCGATACTGATTGTAGCCCCGATCATGTTTTATGTGGATTTAATTTGATTGTAACCGTAAATTTTATTTGATCTCACCTCACTGATGCTCTCTCTTGGTTCTCCACTTGGTTAGCTGCTCTCTAAGGCTGTAAGCATGCGTGCTATTAGACCCATGATACCTGTCATCAGAACTCCATGATACTTGCATCAACAAGTGACTTCTCAAAGAGTTTTTTTTTTAGTTTTTATACTCCTATGCTAGCCCACGGCTGAGAGGTACAGAAATAAAAATTTTTGGGATTTTGGGGAATCTACCTACCTACTCCATGCCTACTCTTTCTTTTCTACTCTCTATTCTTACTCACTCACTCTCACTTCCCTAGGTCTAACAACTTACTACACACACTTTCCAAGTGCAAAATAATAAGTGCAAATAGAAATGACTTACCAAAGCAGAGTACTCACCTCTTGACGACTCATATCTTCTCCTAAGAGCTCTTACCATCATGCGAGTACCTCAGTTGGACTCATACTTCCTCGGCAACGGTGCCAAAAATTGTGTGTACCTAAGCAACAACTTAAGGACTTGTGATGCAAGAGATTATTCCTCTATCTCCAACAAGTGCATATAGTGGGGATCACATTTAAATTATCAATCCGAGAAGTATCTTGAACCTAACCGAGTGTATGAGGACTTGCACTTGCACAATGATCAATGAAGTGGAGCAGCTACCTTTACATGCAAATGAGTATTATCCCCCACATTCATCACTCACACAGGTGGAAATGGTGTCGCGATACATGAAACAGTAGTAAGCACAAAAATGGACTTTTCTCTCAGCTCCAAACTCAAAATATGGTCAATATGAGGTTTCTTTTGAAGCTCTCGACAAGACACAGCCAATGATAATAGTCTTGTCTACTTTTGACAAACCTACTTCCACATGCAAGCTCACAAGAAAGGGATACAAGAGGAAGAAGAAGAAAATTCGAAAATCAGAGTTCTCTCTTACTCAAAATGGCAAAAAGAGTTTACACAGTGTCATCAAATGACTTATATACATGTGCCCTAAAAATGGTCCTTTCACACGAGGCTGGCATTTTATTAAAGAAAGCCTAAGTTCCTATTATTCTACAAAGATTATGATACCATGGTTGGGATTTATGCATCTAGAGGACTCCTCTAGTGCATTTACATGGCTTCATGAGGTTTTCATAGGAATTTGAAGAAGAAAAATCTTGCCCATAATTTGAAAATTTTTGGGGGCTCCTCTTTTGTGCTCCTTTACTCTACAACACTCTCCCCCTCTTTGTCTGTGTCATCCCTTGACATGCTTTTCTTAATGTCTACGGCTTGCTCATATCTCATTAATACACACACCAAGTGGTCAAAGAAGTAGTTAGGATCATCAAAGAAGTAGTTAGGATCATCAGTGAATTTGTTACCTTATTCGATCTGAGTCCTTTTCTTTTGTAATCCCCTTGGTATTCCTTACATTCATCAATCTGGGTTGCTGTGTTAATTTGGGCTTCCATGCATGCATCGAGTGGCTAAGACTGTGATATTCTTAGTCACCCTCTTCAACTTCTTAGTCTCTGCCCTTTCTAATTTGTGGTCCTCAGATATTTCTTTGTTCTCACACATCTGACCCTGTTGTATTCTCTAACCTGTTTTACTTCTTTTGTCGCACACATCATTTGATCAACCTTGCATCAGATTCTAACTTTTCATTGATGCTTCAAAGGTTTTGTCTTTAAATCTGTCTTCACATCCTCTTGGACCTGATGCTTTTCTCTAGCCTGTTCATTTCTTTCCACCGCATGCACCTGGTGGACGAGGAAGCGATAAGGACTTTCAAACAATTTGTTATTTTATCTGATCCTAAGTCCTTTGTGTACAACCACCCCTTGAAAGGTCCTGGTTGTGATTCTTTGTTTCCACTCTTTGGGACCTGCTTCTTTGGTGTTGCAGCCTGATGTGTGCCCGTGCAAGGCTTTGGGGAGAGGTGGTGCTTCCTATTGAACAATCTTTCTTTTTTATTTTTGTCTTCTTCTTCTTTTGCTTTATTCTCCCATCTCTCCTTCCACAGGCATAATTCAAACTCCCAACTAAACTTTGATAGCTAGTAACATACTCAATTTGCTCACCTTCATGAGCACTCAATTTCAAATTTATCTCCATAGGGGTACCTTGTTGGAACAAAGCAATCACAAATTGATGATTACAAAGAGCTTGAAGCATGTCACTGATCAGATTGAAGTTCAAGAAGTCACTTGAGAAAGTGAAGAGATCTCAGAAGTGAAGTTTGTATACATATGTATATTACAGTTGGAAATTCTTGTAATTTGAGTAGAGATAATCCTTAGGATGATAAGGAGTAATGTAATAGATGCAGGATAAGTCTAGAAACATATGTATATAAGTGAATGATGTAAAGAAATACATGAGAGATTCATTAGAAGATAAGTGTCATAGAGATAGATGTGAAGAGAGTCATCTTCAGAAAATAGCGACGAGTATTTCATAGATTTCTCTCAGTCTGATCATGTGGATCAGAAATCCTTTTGTACACATCTAATCTAGAAGCTAATGAAGCTATTTGAGTAGAGATAATCCTTAGGATGATAAGGAGTAATGTAATAGATGCAAGATAAGTCTAGAAACATATGTATATAAGTGAATGATGTAAAGAAATACATGAGAGATTCATTAGAAGATAAGTGTCATAGAGATAGATGTGAAGAGAGTCATCTTCAGAAAATAGCGACGATTATTTCATAGATTTCTCTCAGTCTGATCATGTGGATCAGAAATCCTTTTGTACACATCTAATCTAGAAGCTAATGAAGCTATGTTCAAAGTTTCATGGTCTAATTCCTCTTCTGTTGTGAGTATGATCAATAGGAACATGTGTATGTAAAGTCTGCAGATGATCTCTCAGAGTCGCATTATTTTTCGTGTCAATGTTTTGCTTAGATCTCAGTGCACAGTGTAAAGTTTTTGATGAGTGAGAATTCAAAATCTAAGTTAGAAGGTAAGGAAGCTATGGCTAAAAGCATTTAGCAAAATGGGATATGTGCTATGAGAAATCAACCTTAGAAGTTACCTATGTCAAAGTTGCTTGTTCAACAAGACAGTTTCTGACATACTTTTGATCTTAAGGATCAAATTAAAGTTTTAATGATTCTTTTGATGAACTAATGGTTGATATGATTGCACAAAGGTAGTCTAAAGATATGTGCATCATTGGTTTGAAGAAATTTGAAGATATGTGCAGGAAATGAAGTCAATTTCTGAAGCAGACTTTCTGAAGAAGGAATTTCTTTACTCAGAGAAGTGTTAGTGAAAGTTTTGATAAAAGAAGACAATATTTGTGTAAAGTTTGATCCATAACTGATATAGAAGTGTTCTTAGATCAGTATAGATCAGACCTTTGGAGATTAAGAAGTCTCCAACAGTGGTATGAGAGTTGAAGGTGTAATACAAGTGAAGTAAAGGCATTGGAAGTCCTGACTGTTGGAGGTATTGAAGTTCTTTCTAATCGAAGGTGGACAAGGACAAATTCTTGAAGATACCCTGTAGAAGTACAAAGCACGAGTTCGAAGGATCGATAAAGATCAAAGCTTCATATCAAAGGTACAGTCTATCATCATAAATCATTGTAATTACAGACATAGAAGATCAAAGATGGGAGAAAGCTTGCAGATTGATAAGCTAGATAGGGAGAACTATCCAGCTTGGTCCATGAGGATGGAGGCACACCTCATGAGCAAAGATTTGATGGCATTCATTACAGGAGAAGAAGAAAAGCCTGAGTTTGAAGATCCTAGTGTTCCAACTAGGGAGGAACTTGTAGATTTGAAGAATTGGATGAGAAAGGATGCTCAAGCTAGGAGCATCATTTACATGGCTGTAAATGATTATCTTCTACCTCACATCAGAGGTTTAGAAAGTGCAACAGATGTGTGGAATGCTTTGGAAGAGCATTTCCAAAATACAACCAAGTCAAGGAAGTCTTCATTATGGGCAGATTTTACAACCTTTAAGAAGAAGAGCTCACAATCAATTTCTGATTATGTGGTATGGATGAAGGATATTGCAGATAGCTTGGGAGCAGTAGATGAAGACATTGAAGAGGATAAGTTGGTAAGGCAAATACTTACAGGTTTGAGAGGAGATGAGAAGTGGAAGCCTTTCATATTATCCATAGAATTGTCATTAGATCACTTTACTCCTGATCTTAATCAATTGCTAGGACACATGCTAGCTTTTGAGCAGGACATTAAGGGAGACAATGATAGGAGTGCAAGCCAAGTTATGTACTTCAAGGACAAGAAAAAGAATGGCAAAGGGAAGCAGTCAACTGATGATGAAGGACCTTCAAGTCAAGCTAACTTTACAAAAGGAAGGATGAACTTCAGAAGTAAAGGAAGAGGAGGTAAGAACAAAGATAATACTAAAGCTTGTTGGATTTGTGGCAGAACCAATCATTTGGCAAATGATTGTTGGTATAAAAATCAAAATGGTGGAAGCAATAATCAGAGTTTTAATCAAAGAGGTAGAGGAGGCAGAAACCAAAGAGGCAACTTCAGAGGAAGAGGTGGTAGGACATCATATGCTAGAGGAGGTGGAAGAAGCTTTCAATCTCAGTCCTACAACAATAATTATTATAATTATACATCATATCAGAAGGATGATTTGACTCTCATCTTGAATGCAACTCATGAATCAGTAGGAGAAGATCAAAGGGTGTGAATTGTGGAGAAGGGATATGAAGTCAGATTCACAAATGATGGTGTCTATGTGCAAGATCCAAATCAGGGATATAGAAACATTATTGCAGGTAAAAAGGAAGGAAGGTTGTTTACTCTCAAAGTTCAAGGTAATGTGGGACATGCTCTATTTACTCATGGAAGTCAAAAGATGTCTGAGTTAGACCTATGGCATAAAAAGTTAGGTCATTTGAATGAGGAAGCCATAAAGGAAATGTCAAGGAATGATGTGGTGCTTGGTTTGCCAAAAGTTGAAGGGCAACACATGGTGTACAAGTGTGAAGCTTGTCAATTAGGTAAAACACACAAAAGTTCATACAATAAATCAAGATATAAGTATTCAAATATGCTTGAATTGATTCATACAGATGTGTGGGCTCCTTCAAGGGACTATAGCATAAATGGATCTAGATATTATGTGTTGTTTGTTGATGATGCAACCAAATGGATTACTTTATATGTAATCAAGGACAAATCAGAAGTGTTCAAGACATTCAAGCATTATCATGCTTATGCAGAAGGGATTACCGGACAAAAGCTCAAGAGGTTGAGATCAGATGGAGGGGGAGAGTATTTTTCTAAAGAGTTTGATGATTATTTGTGGAATGAAGGTATAAAAAGAGAAGTAACTTGCAGGTAATCTCCTCAACAAAATGGAATTGCAGAAAGAAGAAATAGAACTCTTGTAGAATTTTCAAGAGCAATGATGAAGGAAAAGAATTGCCCAAATTACTTATGGGCAGAAGCTATTAACACTACAACATACTTTGTGAATAGGTTACCTTGTAAAGCTTTGGATGGAAGGACTCCTTATGAAGCATGGTGGGGTAAGAAACCTACTCTTAATCATTTTAAGGTATTTGGATGTTTAGCATATGCTTATGTTCCTTCACAATTGAGACATAAGTTAGAACCCAAAGCAGAGAAGTATGTGTTTATTGGGTATGATGATAGACAGATGGGTTACAGATTGTGGAGTCCATCCACAAAGCAATTTCTTGTTACCAAAGATGTTACATTTGATGAGGAAAGCACATGGTATACAGGGTTAACAAATGAGTATGCAGATGATAAAGAAATACAAAGGAAAGGGAAGACAAAAGTAACTGTGTATGAAGAAGATATTGATGATGTTGATTATAAAAGTAAATTGCAGGATAATGTTGAAGATGGGCCAAGATTTGATCCAGAATCGAATGTGGCTGAGACTTCAAGAAGTGCAGAGGTTAGAAGATCCTCAAGGGAAAGAAAAGAGCCTATCAGGTATAGCTACGACACATCTTTCTTAACAACCAAAGATTATGCTTATATTGTGAAGACAGAAGAGGATCCAATCACATATGAAGAAGCTAAAGGTAAACAGAATTGGAAGAAGGCAATGCAAGAAGAGTATGATGCTCTACTTGAAAATGAAACATGGGAGTTGGTGCCAAGAACAAAGAATCAGAAGGTCATTGGATGTAAGTGGGTGTATAAAACAAAAAGGTTTGCAGATGGTAAGGTGTCTAGATACAAGGCTAGACTTGTGGTCAAAGGTTATGCCCAAACTTATGGGGTAGATTATGATGAAACCTTTAGTCCTATTGCTAAGATGTCTACAATTAGATCATTGATTGCTATTGCTGCTTGTAAAGGATGGAAGTTATCACAATTAGATGTGAAGAATGCATTTTTGAATGGATATATTGCAGATGAAGTATATATGGAGCAACCAGAAGGTTTCATGGATTCAATTGGATCAGATTATGTGTGTAAGATCAAGAGAGCTTTATATGGGTTGAAGCAGGCCCCAAGTGCATGAAATTACAAGCTTGTTAAGTTCTTGAATGAATGTGGATTTCAGGCATCAAAGGCAGATAGTAGCTTGCTAGTGAAGGCAAGTGAAAATGGATACATATACATGTGTATTTATGTTGATGATATTATTGTCACAGGTACAGATGCTCAAGGAATCAATGAGCTTAAGAAACAAATAGAGAAGGAGTTTACGATAAGTGATTTGGGAAACTTATCTTATTTCTTAGGAATGCAGATTATATATACTCAACATGGAGTATATGTTACACAAGAGAGATACTTGAAGAATCTTCTGGTCAAGTTCAACACGGAGGATTGCAAGTCTTTAAGCACACCATTGGAGGTAAATCATAAATTGAGCAGGTATGGAGGTGAAGAATTTAATGACATGAAGAAATATCAGAGTTTGGTAGGTAGTTTAATCTATGCTACCTTGACAAGGCCAGATCTATCATATGCAGTAGGTGTGTTATCACAATTTATGCATTGTCCAAAGAAGACTCATTGGATTGCAGCTCAAAGGGTACTCAGATACATCAAAAGAACCCTAAGTGAAGGTCTGTATTATGGATTCACTTCTGATACAAGAATCAAAGTGTTTAGTGATGCAGATTGGGCAGGTGATTCAGATGATAGAAGGTCTACTCATGGGTATCTCTGTTATATCGGTGCTCAAAGAAGCAACATACAGTTGCTTTGTCATCTATAGAAGCTGAGTATAAAGGAATGGTAGAGGCTGCAAAAGAAGTAATATGGTTAAAGACCTTGTTGAAGAGTTTTGGAACTGATCAGAGTACTCCAATTATTTTTGGAGACAATATGAGTTCATTGTATTTGGCAGCTAACCCTGTTTTTCATGCCAGGACTAATCATATAGAGATTTAGTATCATTTCTTGAGAGAAAAGGTACTTGATAAAGAGATTGAAGTGATGTATACTTCAACAAAAGAACAAGTTGCAGATATGTTAACAAAAAGCTTGGATGGACCTAAGCTACAGAGATTCAAGGAGATGGCAGGAGTGAAGAACAATGGAATAATCACAATTAGTGATTGAGGGGGAGCTATTGGAACAAAGCAATCACAAATTGATGATTACAAAGAGCTTGAAGCATGTCAATGATCAGATTGAAGTTCAAGAAGTCACTTGAGAAAGTGAAGAGATCTCAGAAGTGTATACATATGTACATTACAGTTGGAAATTCTTGTAATTTGAGTAGAGATAATCCTTAGGATGAAAGGAGTAATGTAATAGATGCGGGATAAGTCTAGAACCATATGTATATAAGTCAATGATGTAAAGAAATACATGAGAGATTCATTAGAAGACAAGTGTCATAGAGATAGATGTGAAGAGAGTCATCTTCAAAAAATAGTGACAAGTATTTTGTAGATTTCTCTCACTCTAATCATGTGGATCAAAAATCCTTTTGTACACATCTAACCTAGAAGCTAATGAAGTTATGTTCAAAGTTTCATGGTCTAATTCCTCTTCTACTATGAGTATGATCAATAGCAACATGTGTATGTAAAGTCTGCAGATGATCTCTCAGAGTCGCACATTTTTTTGTGTCAATGTTTTGCTTAGATCTCAGTGCATAGTGTAAAGTTTTTGATGAGTGAGCATTCCAAATCAAAGTTAGAAGGTAAGGAATCTATGGCTAAAAGCATTTAGCAAAACGGGATCTCTGCTGTGAGAAATCAACCTTAGAAGTTACCTATGTCAAAGTCCCTTGTTCAGAAAGATAGTTTCGAACATACTTTTGATTTTAAGGATCAAATTAAAGTTTTAACGATTCTTTTGATGAACTAATGGTTGATATGATTGCACAAAGGTAGTTTGAAGATATGTGCATCATTGGTTTGAAGAAATTTGAAGATATGTGCAGGAAATGAAGTCGATTTCTGAAGCAGACTTTCTGAAGAAGGAATTTCTTTACTCAGAGAAGTTTTAGTGCAAGTTTTGATAAAAGAAGACAATATTTGTGTAAAGTTTGATCCATAACTGATATAGAAGTGTTCTTAGATGAGTATAGATCAGACCTTTGGAGATTAAGAAGTCTCCAACATACCTGTAACCTTTGAATTCTCCATTTTGAATTTGGCAAGCATGTCTTTGATGTACTTCCTCTCGGTAAGAAACATACCTCTTTGTGTATATACCACTTCCAAACCTAGGAAGTATGTTAGCAAACCAAGATCACTGATTTTGAACTATTTTCTCATTTGAAGTTTGATCCTTCTATGTCCTTCTAAATCATTACCTGTAATTATTATATTATCAACATATATGCATAGGTATATGGCCTCTGATTGCTTCCTCTTAATGGGAAGGATCTACCTTGCTCACATTGAATCCCTTATCCTACAAGTAAGTGACAAGCATATGATTCCAAGCCCTAGGGGCTAGCTTCAACCCATACAAAATTCTTCTCAATGTGCACACATATTCAGGACATGATTGATCTTCAAAACCTGGAGGTTGAGCCATGTACACTTCCTATGATATCCATCCATTTAGAAAGGCATTTTTACATCCATCTGATAAATCTTTTAATTCTTGGAAGATGCACCACTCATAAGTACTCTCATCGTAGGCATCTTTGCAACAAGTGAAAATGTTTCTTCGTAATCAATACCCTATGTTTGTGCATATCCTTTTCCTACTAGCCTTACTTTGTACCTATTAATAGATCCATCATATTTCTTCTTTACCTTATATATCCACCTTAAACCTATGACTTTCATAGATGGAGTCTTGGATATTGATTCCCAAGTCTTATTTTCTTGTAAGGCTTCTCTTTCTTCTTCCATATCATTCATCCACTCAAGCTTCTCCTTTTCTTCTTCATATGTTGAGGGTTCTTCAGAATTTGAGGTTTGTGCTAGATATATCAAATGTTTAGTGACTAATGAAGTATCATATCCATATCTTTTTGGCTTCCTTTTCTCTCTAGTTGACCTTCTAATGGTTTGGTGAAAGGATTTTGCCACATCTCTCAACTCTTGCACTTTGGCTTTGCCTTTAAAGTTCCAAGAGTTGATTTCTCTCCTTGAAGTCTTATGGTCATGATCAAAATTACTTGATGTTTCAAGTGTATGCTCATTCTTCTTTGATAAGGTTGGAAAGTCTTCCTCTAGTTCATAGGGAAGTTTGATTTTCCTTCAATCATCTTCAAACCATGACTTGTTTTCATCAAACACAACATCTCTACTTAGAATGAATCCTTTGTTGCTTGTATTTTATAATCTATAACTGTTATCATTAAGGTCATAGCCAATGAAGATGCATTTTTCTACCTTTGGATCTAACTTGCCTCTTATCTATGAAGGTATGTGTGCATATGCTATGCAACCAAAGATCCTGCAATGATCAAGGGTAGGTTTTCTTCCACTCCATGCTTCATATGGTTTCATGCCATCTAAAGCCTTTGATGGAATTATATTTATCAAATATGTAGCTATTGATACTACCTCTACCGAGAAGTAGTTAGATAGCTTCTTCTTATTGATCATTGAACTTGTAGCCTCCACAATTGGTATATTCCTTCTCTCTGCTACTCCATTTTGCTCAAGAGTATACCTCGTGGTGATTTATACTTTGATCCCTCATCTTGGAGATAAGAATCAAAATCATGGGAGAAATATTCTCCCCCTCCATACAACCTTAGTCTCGTTAGGGTTTTACCTGTTTGGTTCTCTACAAGAGGTAAATTGTTTTTGAAACATGAAAACACTTTGTCTTTATGCTTCATAAACTACAATATAGTCCATCTGCTACAATTCTATTAATGATACATAATACTAGATCCAAAGATTGAAGGCTCCTTGCTTGGTCCCCATACATCTGTATGGACCAAATCCAAAAGGTCTCCATGTATGTAGAATTTCTTCGTGAAGGGTTGCTGCTATGACTTACCAAATTGACAAGCCTACATTTATAAATCATATGTTGTTTGGATTGGTAGACCACATACACTTTCACTTGAGAGCTTTTTCACCTATGTGAGCTAATCTCTTGTGCCAAATTTCCAATTTTGATAGAGTTTGACTACCATAATTGAACAATGCAATATTTTTAGTTTCTTGGAGTTCAAATGTGAACAATCTACCTGATTTTTCTCCTCTTTCTATCTTCTTGAATCCATGATGTGGGTCCTCAAAAAATGCTCCATGCTTGGTTAATCTAACTTGCAATCCCTTATCAACAATCTGACCTACACCTGAGGTTCTTGGTCATGGTTGGCTTATACACTTCTCTGCATAGGAAGTTCATATTACCATTTGAGGTCTTTACATTACCTATTTTTCAACTAGACGCCTTGTGCCATCTATTGTTTTGAGTTCATGCCTATTCCTTGAATCCTCAAAATTGGAGATTAGAGCTAGAATTTCTACCACATGATTTGAGCATCTCAAGTCTATACAAAACACATGTTCATCTGCTTTACCTTCCTTCATAGTCATGTTCATTAGAAGAAGTGAGTCTTCTTGACTTTGGTCATATGCATAGTTATCATCAGACTTCTTGCCCTTGCCTTTGTTATCTTGTTTTTATTCTTATCTTTATAGAGAGAAGAGGATTGATTACCTTTTAGGTTATCTCCATTCTTCATAATATTTGCCTCATGTATGAGCAATTGTTCCATGAGTGTGTCACCCTGTATATCCATGTAGAGGCCCATAGTTGTGGTGAAGGCTTCCCATTTGTCATCTTCTCTTATACCATTGATCACTTGCCTTAGTATTTTTTCTTCATTAATGACTTCTTCAATGCTTCCAAGTTGATCTGCAATGTCCTTCATCTTGGTTACAAAATCAGTCACACTTTGCTTGGGCATCTTCTTGTGTGAGGAATTCCATCCATAATAGTTTCTCCCTTTCCTTGGTACTTGATGAAGAGAATGCTTCAAGAGCATTCCATGTTTCTTGTGATTTCTTGCAATTCCTAATGTGTGGAAGTAAAAAATCAAAGATAGAGTTAATAATGTATGACCTTGTTAAAGCATCCTTTGAGCACCATGTATTTAACCTTTCATTCTTCTCATCTGTTGGTTGGCCCTTGTTTTTGAGTATTGACATAATCTCATCTCTAGATATGTAACCATAGAGGTTTCTTCCTTGTATATAGGCTTCCATTCTAAATAACTATGCTCAATAATTACCTTGATCGAATTTGTCAATGGATGAGGGGAATCCATCACCTAGGATGCTTAGTTGCTCTAATACCATTGCGAGGAGGTGATGGATAAGTTTAGAGATGAGTCCGTCTTGCAAAAAAACCCAGCTATCACTTGTAATAAAAACTCATCACAAGCAATGTATGCACTATCTAAGGCATATAGGTGTCTAGCGATGTGCATTAGTTCATGAGAAATCACTCCTTAACCACCTCATGAGACTCAGCTACATGGGTTACACATCGACTATGGAAAGGGATTGTGGTCTCACTTAATTGGGATCAAAATTTGTTTCCATACTTATGTGTTAATCTTTTGTAGTACATCATCTCCGTATTCATGTCACTCATCATGCAAGCTGAAGGCACTTTCGAGGCTAGCCCCAGTGCACCAGTGGTCAATTTTGGCAATTTGCTAGCTGAATCTTACCCTACCTCACAACCACCAAATTTTAAGGTTTCATGGGACCGATGCCCATTGATGACCCTCCTTTGGGACACATAGAAAATGTTCATAGCAACTCACACTAGTTTCAAGGTCTAGTAGGACCCTTAGCGGATGCAAACTTTATCTATGATGCCATGCTTTGTTTTGATGGTAATAAGTGGGGCAGATATCAGTTTTTCTCACGTGAATTTGAAGCGCTTCAAAATCTAGAGGAGTTACAACACATTTGGCCTAGGGTTGGTTTCATGGAGTATTTTAGTGACCCTCTGCCAGAACCTAATTTCTATCGATGCTACTATTTGGTAACCACTCTTGAAGCTCCGGAGAGAAAGGAGTTGTCAGACACGTTTATTTTGCTATCGCTAGCGAATGACCCGCCCTATAAGAACTTTTATCTATCAAAGAACCTCATTTGAGCTGCGCTAAAGATCCATGGTACTCACACACCAACAAAACGAGAAAGGCTCATTCTCAAGCCCATGAAAAGAGGTGACGTTTTGAAGTGGACTGATATCTCGACCATCACGCCACAACTTTCAAATCCATTGCGCATTTGCATGCAACATTTTGCATTCCCTGCACAAGATCACTTTACTATTCTGTAGAAACGTATTTGGTTTGGTTTATATCTAGCCACTATAGGAAGTTAAACTATAGATCTTGCTAGTTGGATTATAGATCAATTGTATTTAGTGTAGCAGAGATGGGAGCACAAGCATGTCATCCATGGATATTGTGCTCTCACAAGAATTTTCTACATGTGTTTGGCCTACCACTTACCCATTGAACGTGCTATGACTAGTGAGGAATTGAAAAGATTTAAGGGAACCACCAAGAAGGCCTGAAAATCAAGCAAAAGCAAAACCGGCAAGCATATGAGAGGTTCAATTCCATGCCTCCATATCTCCGAGTCACCTTCACTGCAACCATCCCCTCAACAATCTCCAATAGAACGTGATGCACCTGTACAACTGATACGCATCTGACTCTCATACCGTGTAATCACAGAAGGCACTACCAATGTAGTAACTCCCCAAGAAGCCTCCACTCAACTACTATGGAAGCTAGAGAAATTCCCACCACCATTGGTGTAGATGCTTTTACTTTCCCCATACCTAATCTGAGGCAGAGCCCTCAAATATGACTTTTGATTTCAAAATGCATGATGCCTTTTCTAGGAGTTTCAATTTTCAGAAGGTCCGTTTTTCTCTCAAGAATACGAAAGGCCAAGCTATCCTACTACACCCCCTGACCAACAACAAGAACAGGTTGTATCCAGCTCAGATGCTAAAGATAGAACAATGACTAATGATGAAGAAGGCGATGATGAAGCTAGTCAAACCAGTCTTGAGTCACAAGAAGATGACCAATAGGAACAACAACCACAAATGGAAGCTCAAGGAGATACAAGCACCCATGAAGATAACACATTCAAAGCCGTTGCCTATCTATTGTCCATCCAGAAATTATATGGAAAGATGCAAGCAGTGTGCGCACGTCAATAGTTGCTTGAAGAACAAAGTCAAGAAATCCTAGAGCAAGAACTTGCTAGCAGAGGATTTGAAGAATCCTTCATTCAGGGTTTAAGGAATTAGTCAAGTCAGTGGGAACTATCAAAGAAGTCCATTTTTTTAAGAGAAAACCTTTACCACACTTCAAACCTCAATGAATCCATCTAATGTCCAAGCCAGGTTAGTATATCTGCATGCCAACAGATGCACAGTCTTCTCATCATCCAAAAGAAGCACAACTAATCCCTGATACCACAACAGAACCCTAGCCAGTAGAAGAAACAATCAACACCAGTTCCCCGAATCAATCTTCACCAGTAGTATGAGGCATATGAACCACAATCGATCCCAGATGGATGTGTCACAACAGAAGGACAAGACACATTTGAGCTTCCAATTCCTGCATCACTCAAGTCAGTGTAAGAACTTGGTAAAACGCACTCTACACATGTCAAAGCACAGCAACATGCCATGGCCATGATCGAGGAGCACATTTTACAATCACCCTATTTTGTTGAGCGTCTCGAAGGTACATGTCCATTAATGAGCTTTAGTACAAACCATACTTCCTATACATGTCATAGTATCAATTAGCTATTGGGTTGGCGCCAAGGATAATAGGAGGAGCACTTCACGATACTTATCTTTTGCAGGTTCAAAACCCATATCTTGATCATCCAAGAAGCAAACGAATGTGGCCTTATCTTCCTTAGAATCAGAATATAGAGGTTTGGCAAATGCAACTCAGGAAGCTATGTGGCTTAAACAATTGTATGCAGATTTGGAGATACATTCCTACACTCCAATTATTTTTGGAGATAACACTAGTTCACTTCATTTGGCTACTAATCCTGTGTACCATGCCAGGACTAAGCACATTGAAGTGCACTATCATTATGTTAGGGAGAAATTTCTAAGCAAGGATATCCAATTATCCTATGTATCAACTCATTTGCAATGTGCAGATATACTCACCAAAGCTGGATGGAACAAAGATGAACAGGTTCAAATTGATGATTGGGCTGCAAGAGATCAGAAGCAATGAAAAAAAAGCACACTAGGCTTGAGTGGGAGCTGTTGGTGCAATTAAACCCAAGCCTACATACTTTATTAACTCACATAAGCTTGATGTATTAGCATATCACTTGGAAGACTTCATATGTACAATCTCTTGTAACTTTGCTTCATAATTATCGATTGTAAAAGGTCAATAAACCCACGAGGAGTAAGGAAGCATATAATCTTGTATCATTTGGTAGTTGATTCAAGAGAGAATCAATCCTATGCTTTCGGATTCACTTTTAGGTGTAGATTTGAATTTGAATTCAAATCTTTGCCTCCAACAAAATCTATAAAAAGAGGATATGAAAGGACCACGTGTATCTCAAGGTTCAGAGATCATATTCATGTACTTTCATTGAGAAAAGGAGCTTACCTCATAGCCCACTCAATTCAAACTCATTGAGCAATGCTTTATTGCCAATGACATTGTACTTTTACATGATTTAATTCATACATGATCATTACTTCTTACTCTCATATCTCTATCACATTCCATCAGAATAGTGAACTTGTCAGATCTTGTTCTCACTCTATAGTTGATCATTTCTCTTGATTTAAAGCATGATAGATGAAGCATACTATCTACTTTAATCCCACAAAGTTTCATCAATAATGCTTCTGGTGATCCTCATTTATTAATCAATCTCTGCTCATTGGTTCATGACTGTCAAGGCCGGTAAATGTCGGGATGCATGATCAATTTGCTAAACATATTTCTCTGCATATAGTCCATCATTATGGATGATATCACTCATGATTAATAGCTTGTTAAGCTAATTGAAGTTCCCCAAAAGGAATTTTATCAATTAATGATGTACTCAGAGAATGGTTCAAAACTCTGAGTAGGTGTCTCAACCAAAATAGCAAGTTTTGAACCATAAATCATATGCCTACCTATCTGTTTTGATCCTATCATTAATGCATCATCTTCCAGCAACATATGTGATTATTTATGCTTATTAGCTAGCTAAAGAGGCACACAACACTCTCCAGCCATCACTTATAGCAGGTGTGAAGCAAGTTTTAGCTGCACCAATTCATCTCTTGTGATTATCCACCATCTTTTCCAACAAGTGCAAGGTATACATCCATGTTTTTTACTTTATACTTACCTCTCATAATGAGAACTAACAATAAATGTCCCTTTTATATGGCCAACCATGGTGGGATGTTATAGTTGACCAAACATACAGGCCATGTGCTCCATAAGGAGCTGTATAAACCAAATGGATATATTCCATCCATAGCTAGGCCTAGACATATATTCCAAACCTTTCTAACAAAATCTAGAAACTTACTATCTATGTGTTTCCAAACATCGGAATTACTAGGCACTCACATCACACCATTTGTAGATCTTCCCTTTTTATGCCATAACATTAACCGAGCTATGGATTTGCATCTGAACATGCTCTTAATTCTTGGGATGATAGGAAAGTGGTGAAGACATACCATTCT